>JACXGJ010005092.1:0-41090 GCA_016801105.1 Esox niger
CTTTTTTTTTTTTTTTTTTTTTTACACTGTGTCCGAAGCGGTTTTCAATGGCTGCAAAGTATGAGATAATGTTTGCATTGAGATATATTTAGAATTCTTGCTAGCATCAAGCAATTTTTCACAAATCCTCAAAACGCATTTCCAGACAGTAAATGCTATTTTCCGTCATCTCTTTGAGACCTCCGGGAAAGCGGGTGTCCGACCACTCACCTTTTCAACAGTCTCCCGGATGATGTTGTTGCCCACAGGGATGAGGATTACACCCAGTATGGCCACAGCAATCCCTATCCCAATGCCAGCCTTCAGGCCACACAGCACGCTACAGCAGCCCATGGTGGAGTGTGTGTGTGTTTCTCTCTGAGGACGTAGTTATGTCCCTGTAGCAGCTGTGCTACCGGAGAGACTGTGAGACTAATAAAGTACAGGGCAGGTGCCAGCCTACATAGCTATCCTGGAACAAGGCCAGACACCAACTGGAATTAGGTAATCAAAAGAAAGCCATAGGGTTTGAAGGTTGGGTTATAATGCACTCTTGATCCACATGGTATCTCTACACTATCGGACCGCTGATTAGAGCTCTGAGGAGGCAGGAAGGGAGACATGGCTCGGAGAAGCTTTTGTCATTTGAGTAATATGAAACTAGAATATTTGTTTGTACACTACTGCGTCTCTTGTGTGCGTCTGCAAACGTCTGTCCCTGTGTGTCACGTGGTTTTACCTGGATCTTCGAATGTTACTTCCTGATATAATTGACAAACTTCCTGCACTTAGCAGAAGGAATGGGATTATGGTGTATCGAAAGGGCGGAATGTGTTACCAATAATGTATGAACAATATGTCTCAATGAAATGAGCAGAGCTTTGTTAATCCCAGTCTGATGAAGTAGATAGGGCATCTTGATTATGTTTGTGGAAAACGATGGTTAGTGCCATACATTTAACTGAAATTGAACTGAACTTCTTACCTCATCATGTGCAATCATATGTAGATGAGGTGTCATTATTTATATATTTATGCACATACCTTTTCAAAGGGGTGCAGTCATGGGTGAACTTGAAGACCCCACTGACATAACTCTGATATTTTCATTTTATAATGAATAGAATCACAGAATCCTCCAATGCAAACTACATTCGGTGAATTATACGTGTGTAATTACAGGTGGCTGCGGAGTGGAAAATTCAATCAACATTAATGCAAAATGAGGTTTGCCGGTAGCCAAGAACCGATCGTCGCTCGCAAGTAAACTAGGATGTGACGATGTAAAATCAAGTTGAAGGGATGAGTGTTTAGGGCCCAGGGCTGTCTGCTTCCTGTCGGGAATGCAGCCTTTCTCAAACTTCTTGAAGACAGTAGGCAGTAATGAATATGAATGATATGCAACCAATAAACTACCAGAAGGAGGCATTGTGGCGCTCTCGTGTGGTTTGTTTTCTTCTTAGTTCTGACCAAAAACTATTTCTCCCTTGAAATGCTTCTTTTTTTTCAAAAAAACTAAAACAACAACTGGGAACTAGACAAAAACCTCTACCAGACTATAACACCATAACATATTGATTACATTACACATCCACTGTGTGACCGTTTGGGGTCATCCTTAGGGTTAGGGTTACACGCAGTCAACAAGCCTGCTGTTACTCTCTTCTCAGCACCTGACCCATATCTGTGATCACGAATGGACATTTGTTAATAGGACCTTGTTAAAATAGCAGGGGTCACCATCATCATTTTGCATGTACTCTTAAACATCACCATTTGAAAGGAAAATAGTATGTAAAAGGCTTGGGTGGAATGGTCACTGGCTGTAAACATGGGCATACACATTCCACTACAGTGAGTATAGGGATTCACCTCACACATTACTGAAACATATGCCTCAGTGTTCACTTTCTCCTGTACCCAACTCAAACATATCCAGAATCTTACATCTTCACATTTTATATACATAGAAGAAAAGCTATTTTGCAAATAAGTGGATTCATTCCTGGGAATTCAAGCTAATGCCTTTCCACCTTCATGCATGGCTTGTGCCAAGCAAACTTTGTCTCTGTCTATCTCCTTCACACACACACACACACACACACACACACATTTATTTCCTCCCCATCTGTGTTGTTTGTTTGCCTACTAATTTAGTGCAGACCTAATCTCTATTGCTATCACAGGACGAAGGGTGCCTTTCTATTAAGAGTGGTCTTTGCTTCATAAACCACCAGGTGTCAGAAAGAAGTTAAAAACTCAGGTGTTGTATAAACCTTCTGTATCTGACTATTCTGAGAAACAATCACAGTTGTTTCCCTGTAAATTGTAAATAAACCCCGGGAGCAGGTCAGTTGAATCAAACACACAAGGCCATAGAATATAAATCCCATATTCAAACATAACCTACATTACGGCTTGATTAACAAACAATATATGATAACAGTGGCCCAGAAAATGGGCAACAGTACTGTTTTTGCCCTCTGTGAGAATGTCTGAGAGAGCATTGGCAGCACCTCAAGACAACTCAATTCAAAAGTAGTCCATTTTGTGTGGGAAAAAAACAGAAAGAGTGTATATTGTACCTACTGACAAAGCTACTGCGTTGCTTCAACGGGTTGCATTGAGTCAACTAAACAAAACATTTCAGTTGCAAAAATAGGTTGATTCCTTCCTGTTTCATTCTGTTCATCATTCTAATCACAACTAAAATATTTGATGTGGTGGAAGGCAAGCCATACTGGTGTAGCGTGATGACACAGAGCCGGGGTGCAAGCTGTTCTTTAGTATTGGGATTACTGATTTACTGCCATCTACAGTTAAATGTTGACTTATAATTGAAATGAATTGGCTGATCCCTACTGATGACCTGAGTTGAATAATGCAATAATTAATAAACTCATAGATATTTTCACTCTGTGGACTACCTCAAAATTTTAAAAGTCCTAAAGTGGCCTTCAGTAGAGCTATAACATAGAGTAGGATTGAGCCCTCTGGCTGGTGGTCAATGATCATCAGTATTATATTCAAATTAACAATTTAATATAGTCTACTGAGTGGGACAGCTAGCTTCATTTAGCTTCATTGGATAGACCCTGACTTTCTAGAAAGGATTATGTGCATGTTACTTTAGCAACTGCATGCAGCATTTCAACCAGAACACAGTTTGTGTCTTACTTCTCGGTGAACATTGAGATTCCCATCTCAATTTAAAATAGCCTATATTTGATACCAGTTTGTGGACCACGTTGGTACAGACACAGCGCGTAACAGTGGCATATTGGCCATTGGCAAGATACCACAAATCCCTAAAACGCATTAGTGCTTTTATAAACCCATTACAGTCACAGTTACAATTAACATTCAGGATTCAAAACACTGGGTTTATTATATCATGCCACTGCTAGCAGCAAATTATCATGCAGTATTCGAACCACCCAAATGCAGTTTTACAGCCATGTTAAGCAATATTTCTGGAATACAGTGTAGGGATCTTTCCTTTATGCGATTCTATGGCCTATCATCATCTGACGTGATATCAAAGGCCATATGCTTATGAAATGCTATTTCCAAAGAGCACAATATATTGACTTATTCTCTGCTGAACATTCCTAATAAAATAAAAAACATGGACTTGTATTTTGACATCGAAAACCGAAACAGGAAGTTTTCATGTGGCCAGCTGGTGGTATTTGTAGTTGAATGAGCCGAGCTCACCGTGGTAGTGTAAGGAGACGGACGCGGGGAGAGGCAGAGCTATTTGCTGTGGAACTGTTCATTTCAAACAAATTTAGCAACAGAGCGAAGAATAGCCTATATTGACAGTGTCGTTATATAGTGGACTAAAAAAAGAAGCACACTCCTCGTCTTTTTTTTGTTTTTGAAGTGCCTCAATCGAAAAGACCCGATAGCTTTCACATAAGGGCGTGTGGGTTTCGGGGAGCAGCGGCTCGCTTTTTTAGCCGTTGAATGTTGGTATTTTAGCCTATTGCTCATATTTTATATTTTTCCATCACTTGGATCCGGAGTATCTGCTTGAGGATGGGGTGTACCCTGAGCACGGAGGATAAGGCGGCGGTGGAGCGCAGCAAAATGATCGACAGGAATTTGCGGGACGACGGGGAAAAAGCCGCAAGAGAGGTCAAACTACTGCTCCTGGGTAAGGAAGAGAGGTTGTCTGTCAACTTGAATAGCTGGGCGACAAACATTAGTTGCAATTGCTACGTAGTAAACGCATGTCAAAACGCATATTTAAAGTTGATATATAGGGGCCAAAAAGCAGTCTGCTTTCCTATCACAAGTTCAGGATATTTGTGTTCAATTCCACGTTGCAGAAACGATGTCAACTTCAATTTCAACTTTTGCATTACATAACTTAAAATTACAAATCATATTTGCTTAATTAGCAGTGCCTAGTACGAACAAATGTTTTACAGTCATTTTCGATATAGGTTAGGCGGGACGAAGATCTGTGTCCACGTTGGCTCTATCAGATCCAGCTGCTTTGGTGTATAACCAGCTATGCAGCAGTTGCAGTTGTAGCCTTTGTCACGCTGGTCCAACCAAACAAATGGATTCTGTGGGCCATATTCATTGGCTCAATCCACCTCGTATGTATGTATGTGACACATGCTCCCGTCAGCAGCATTACTATATTGTGCTATATCCAGCTGAATCAGATACACTTATCAGCAGATTATGCTTCCGAACTGGGAAGTCGCCATTCAACTGCTGCTTTTAAATTATATTGGAGGAAAAAGTGCTTTAGTATTTCTGTAGTAGTACTACTATTACTGCTACTATTCTACAATGATTGATTTCCCGTTTGCCTAGAACCTTTGTTGGGGCTTTTTTCCATCGCTACTACTCTTGGTTTGCTGTTGACAAACATCAAGTTCCCTAGACAGTAACGAGTGACTTTGAAAATCGTTCAAACCACCCACTACAAGGGGAAAGAGCAGGCTGACATGCACACATAAAAAACATTTCCCTGGAACATGGGTTACCCAGGAGTTGTCTGTAATCATTTTCTTTCTGATGTGTGAGTAAATGGCAATGGCTGACCTGAATACCTGTAACCATGTAAACCTGCAGAATCAGTGGAGGACTAAAATGTATTTCCTTCCGTAGTGTAGAGGTAGTGTCCTGTTATTGTCTTGTAGTAGTACATGTTGTATTTGCAAATACAAACATTTAAACTGACTGCTCACATTTTTATTTACCATGAACTGAAAATGTCACACATTCCTAGTTTCATGTTAGAGGAGGAATGAAACATGATTACTTGATTACACATTATCGCTGTTTGGACAAACATTCCTCTCTTCCTGGTTGGGGTATGCACTACTGTTCCGGAGTTTCCATGAAAACATACATGAGATGAGTTGGAATAGGAACTACAGCGCAATTAATAGGCATTTTAGTCATTTTTAATTTAAATAGTAATTGTGTCCTAATTTTGCTTTCATCAAAGAATCCTCCATTTGTAGCAATTATAGACTTGTAGAGCTTTGGCATTCTATTTGTTAGTTTTAAGTAATCTCAAATGCCCATCAAGCCAACCCACAAATTGTTCTGAGCCCATCAGGAAAATCCACTTTTCTTGTTCTTTGCATTATTCTCTCAGAACAATAATAAACTGACGAGCTTCCAAACAAAGTTCTTTATGTCTGGCAATTTTGAGCCTGTAATCAAACCCACAATTGTTAAAGGACAATTTTATTGCTGCGTTAATCAGTACAGCAGTTTTCAGCTGTGCTATCATAATTACAAAAGGGTTTTATAGTAATGTACTTAATAAAAATGATAAACTTGAATGAGCAAACACAACGTGCCTTTGGAATACTGGACTGATGGTTGCTGATAATGGGCCTCTGTAGTTCCTATGTAGATATTTCATATAAAATCAGACATTTCCAGCTACAATAGTAATTTGCAACATTTATAATGTCTACACTATATTTATGATCAATCTGATGTTATTGTTATAGACCAAAATGTTCTTTCGAGTAACAAAGATATTTCTAAGTGGCCCCAAACCTTTGAACGGTAGTGTAGATCTAGGCCACATTCCTCCTTGCTAGGACTGATGAAATTGATTTGAAGCAAGTCAGATCAAGCACTGTGCTCTTGCTTCAGAGTGCAGTTAAGACCTTCAACTATTCCTTTGACTTACATGATATGGGTTGTTTTTGACATCTTTTGTCATTTCAAAACCTTTCTCTATGTTAAATCATAAACAAGTACTTGTCTTACTATGAAGACCTAGGACTTCTCTCTGTGATGCAGAGATGAAAAGTTTGATACATTCAAAACCGACATACAAATGGCTCTAGATGTGTGATCGGTATGATGTAATTCAACCAATGCTAGAAAATTTACGCATTCCTTAGTCTATTATAAGTATTTTTTAAACATTTGGAGGAAAGCTCTGATAGCTTTGTCCGAAACAACTTTATGCAAACTTGTCTTGTAACTGCCACCTGTTTCTAGTGTCCCTCAGTATGTCTATATGATTGAGATCTGGGCATTGATACAAGTTACATAAATAATTATTAGTAATGTAACTTTTGTATTACCCAACCTCAGGAACCATATTTCTTATCTCTTAAGAGGCATTAGATAACGACATGGCATGGGTAAGTCACTATTAACAGTGAAACAACATTTATTAAATTACCAATTATTTTTGTGACCTGAACTTCATGGATTATGTAGATTTCTAACCTGTTGTCATTTACCTAAATACAAATAATATGATTGAGCTACAATTTCTTTCCAGTAAAAAGAAATGTCAGATTTCTAGTAATTCCTATTCATTTTATGACTGGTTGTTTCAGTTTTGGATGCTGCATGATGTTGTGAGCCATAAATTATAAATGAAGTTCCTTCTTAGAATAATCACTGCCCCTTTATTAGAAGTTCATCACATTGCTGAAAGAATTACCCTTTGCATCTATCTGCTCACATTATAGTGTCTTATTCCTAGCTTACCGTTTGGTACTTCAGGAGTAATTTAAGCCTTCTGTACCTGTGTGGCTGTCTGAATTCTGTGGATTAGTTAAACTTCTTGATATTTTACTCCCCTGGCTTTTGAAAATGACTGATCAGTGCTCACTGAAAAGATAAGACTACTTTTTTCTGAGCCAGGCAAATTCAAACATCTATGTTGTTCTTTACAACCCCTGTAATGCAAATAGATAAGCTAAAATAAATGAATGGCCTTCTGAAAGTAAATATCATACAGTGTGGATGGTAAACTACTAGTGTTTAGATGGTAGAGCACTTCATATTGTGATCAAATCTCTGAAATGATGTGAGAACAATAATCAGCCAATCACCTGCGATAACTAACTAGTCTGCATTGTTGGGGTCAATTCATTCTTGGTTTGAAGTCTCAGATCTTCTACCTCTTGAAATTTGTATTCTGGCAATGAAAAATATTTTTGAAACTGGCCCAGAGGCCCCGATTTTGAGATTAAAGGGTATATTCTATGTAAATGAAGGACATGAGGTGAGTTTTGCATCCAGTATAGTGTATATAATTCGTTTTGATATGTAGTGAGTATAGTGTTTCTCTGTCTGTAGAACAAATGGCCAGCTAATGAGGGCCACAGCATTAGGAAACAAACTGCTTAAGTCGAGTGTGGATTGTTTGATCTGACAACTCTAGTTCACTCTACATTTAAAATAGTCTTTTGGACTGTGAAAGAAAATGTGGATATCATGGAGTGCAAATATAGAGCATGCTAATTTAGTGTTTTTCATGATAATATATATTCTATGTATAGTTGTTACCGCACTGGAGCAAAGAAATCCTGGCAGCAGATAGTCTCAGTCAAAAAAATGAAAAAAGTAAATTATTGCTTGGTAAAAATCACAAAGCATCCCACTGTATTAGTCAAAGTGGAACTGCGTGGACATGTTCTTTTTTTAACATGTTTTTCAGAAATGTTTTTGTGGAAAATGTATCATATTCAAGAGGATGTAAAGAAGATCTGTTCAAAATCCAATAATTTGTTCACTTATCATCCCTAAAATGAAATTAGGTAGTTGGTTCTGACTCTGGTTCTGACTCTGGTTCTGACTCTGGTTCTGACTCTGGTTCTGACTCTGGTTCTGACTCTGGTTCTGACTCTGGTTCTGACTCTGGTGTGCTGTTGTTTCTCAGGTTAAACTTCCAGCTGTCTTTCTGGTGCCCTATTCTGTTGGCTAAAGTTGTGGTTTGACAAGGCTCAAAAGTGGCTAATCCGGCTTTCTGGAATATCCCTCAGGTGTCAGGATTTTTTATTTATTTTGGAACAATGGGTGACCAAAGTGTGTGGGGTCAGCAATGATCATGCCTGTACACTTCTTTGCTTCGGTATAAAGTAGGGCCTCGATGCAGTGAAGTGGCTGCACAATACTCTTCTCGTCTAATCCTAGTCTGACCGGCATTTTTGGAGGTATGGTTGTGGTCAAAATGGGGCTAGAGCATGCATCCTTGCGGTAATCCCATGTGGAGGGATATATAGTTTGTCTGGTCTGTTCTGGGATGATAGTGTCTGACATAGACAAGGACTTTGTCAGTGTGACAAGTTTAGTGCTATCGTGATGTAGCCATTTGGGCTGAACTCTTGAATTTTTTTATTTTTTTTGGAACAATGCTTGATTTGAAACAGGATAAGTGTATGGTTTGAGGTTAAGGTCATGATACATCCATAAATAAGCACAGACAATGCCTCATGACTCTGCTGTCAATGTGGATTATTAAGGAATGCCCAAAGGCAAATACAGGCTGCTCATTGCTTATGTCCTGTGCTACACGTTTATACTGGTGTCAAATGGAAATGTGAATATGAATTATTTTGGGGGGGTATCCAATTTATCTGGATTGTTTCTGATGCACCCTATGAGAGTAATGTCTTGGGCAGGGATCAGACATTATTTACAGTAGACCTGTAGCAACTAGGGTTTTGTGTCACGCTTAATGGCAGATCAATAGATCGCTTTTTGTTTCTGGTCCAACGCCCCAACCGCTAGACCCCTGCCGGCCCTATTTGCGTGCATACACTGGCTGAATTTGCATTTGTCCTATGAATATATTTACCTTAAAGGGTGAAGCAGGTCTGCAAGTAGCAGAGTTGCTATTAGCTCAAGGGCAGGGTCATTTTGTGTAGTTGCACCTGTTAAAGCAGACCTGTATTGTTTGTACAGCTCTCTGTACTGCTGTCATGTGTTTTTAGAGCAGGTCTTGTACATGGTTACTTGAAAGGATAGATTCTCATACTAAATACTGTCTTAATGTTTACATTAAATTAGTGTACCTCAAAAACAATTGTTCAACATTTTAAGAACACAAATGCTGCGTTAATAATTATATATATTTTTTTGCAAACTAGGTAAATGTCAACAGAAAGTCATGTTTGTCTATACACTTGATTTGACACTCAAATGAGCATGTTAATCTAACCTATCATTGTGTGAAAAAGTTATCAAGTAGAAATTAATATTTAATAAAAAATATATAGCATTTAGTGCTTTGTGTACACTCCTTTTGCCAACATACCAGTTAGGGAACTGTGAAGGCCATTGCAAAAACTTGGTGCTATGATCAGTTAACCATTTTTGTGTGGTTTTGGAGGTATGCTTGGAAAAATCCTGTTGGTTTTGTCCATAGAATCTAAAAGTGTGTGGGTGTGGGGGTGTGTGTGGGGGTGTGTGTGTTTGTGGGGGTGTGTGTGTGTTTGTGGGGGTGTGTGTGTTTGTGGGGGTGTGCGCAGTGGATATAAGTCTACACACCCCTGTTAAAATGCTAGGTTTTTGTGATGTATAATATTGAGACAAAGTTAGGACATGATTTAACTTTCCACTTTTAAAGTGACCTATAATGTGAACAATTCAATTGAAAAACAAACAGGAATCTTTGGAAAAATGAAAAATAAAAACCTTACAAAATACCTGGTTGCGTTAGTGTGCACATTCTCTCATAACTGGCTGTGTTCAGAATTAACCAATCAAACAATGATTTCGGAGCCCCAGTTGATCTCTCCAACAGGCCCAAACGTTTCTGTGACAGCCTGCAGAACCTGCTCAGTAGCATTTATTGCCTTGAAACTGCTGAATTGTGGCAACTTCTCTCTGCTGAGTGGCCCCTCCTACCCCCTGGATTGATGTCAAATCTGTCACGTTATGGTGGAATCTTAGGAGCACATGGGTGTTGCGATATACTGTGTGGCTATGTGACCATTTAGAGACACCGTTCAACCTTCCTTGATGATTTTCTCTCGCATGCTGTTGTTGCATCAGGGTCACTGGCTACTTGGAAGAATAAAAAAATATTATTTTTGAAACACAAGAAATGATTGCATATGTTTCATTTCTCCAATTGCTGACTTACCATTAATGGCATAAATAACAGCATAGATTCAATGTGGGGCTAAAAGGGGGCATTGCCCCTCAGCTAGAATGTTGTGCCCCCTCTGTTTTGTGTCCCCGTATACATAGCCGGTTGTATATGACTGCGACCCACTCCAATGGTCATAGTCAGCACGTTACGATCAAAGCGGTTCGGTCAGCTTGACATGCGTATATATAATTCTGCATTTTTCTTCTTGGGAGGGGTTGTGCAGTGATAGACATGCACCCACATTTATACCAAATTTCCCCTCAGTAATGTCATCGTGGTGGCGTACCTGGATTCTTATCTCATACAAGACTTTTCCATTACAAACCTTGTTGAGGTTCCATATTTTGGTATGGTCATGGTCACTGTCAGATTTATAGCACTTGTTCTTAGAATTAATGAGGAAGGTGATTATATGTATGGTAGACATCTTGTCATGGGTTTTTAAGATCAGGTACATTGCTATTTCTGTCCCAGGCAGTTGCTATACTAATATCCTACTGTCTGAAGAGCAACACAACAGTCTATTTTGTTGGCTTGATATGTACCTCCTCAAGGAGCATCGCTCTTCTGATTTCTTTTTTTTTCTCATCTGTTTTGTGGTGGCCTGTGGAATGCATTTCCTGTGTTCAGTACTTTAGACACCCAGTGATTATCTAATCAACACATCGTGAAAGTGGCCCACCCCTCTTTAGCCAATATTGGCTTGAAAGCAAAACCTTGGCTGGGGGAACTCAGAATGGGTTGAGCCATATTCGTTACGGCAGAAGTTCTATTATCCTAATGGAATGCAATCTGCGCTGCTGTGACTCCTCTACCGGACTTCATTTCAGAGCTTGCGTTGTAACGGCTGTTCGATTTTTCAAACTTCTGCTGCTTTGCCATTCAATATCAGAAATGAAAGTTCTACTGAAGAAGATACTGATGGGGAGCTTTATGCTATGTGTTTGGCAGCTTGCACACACTGACAGTCTAATACATTTGAATAGAAAAGTACAAAATCAGAGTTGACTGCCGGTTTCATTCATTATTAACATCTGACGGGTTATGAAAATGAATATAGTCAATATTTGACGGGGACATTATTGTGTTGTTTTGAGGTCAACATTTTCACATTATTAATTTTACGCTGGCTGCATTACGGAACATTTAACGTTTATCTACAATGCCACAGAATTTCAGATTGCTATAACATCTGGGATCTGACTACTTTTACTGCAACCGATGAGAGTTTTTACAGCGATCCTAGAGCCACATAAATGCTTAGGTGAAGATGTTGGATGCCAGGTATTTTAACTGCTTTCTCATTGTAGATTCAGGATAAATGTTCACTGGTCTACCCAGCATAGCATATTTGTTTTTAGTTACTGTAAATGATTTTAATTCCTGAAAAAAAGAAAACTGCTGTTTTTTTTCTAAAGGTTAGGGTGGTTTATTTGTCATAAGGGGCAAATATAATCTCACCCATTACGTTCCCTTTCCAGTCTCTTCTCTTGACACAAGGACCCAGAACTTAATCGCGTATCTGACCACTGACCTTTAGTTCTTGGTTAAACAAAATGAATTATATTGAAACTTCCTGGGTTCCTTTGTGTGTCTCTCGTGGTCACATCAGCTCCCAGTGGGAACGAGCGAGAAACCGAGGACGGAGGGAAGGATGGTGCCAGCTCACGTCGCTAATGTGGCATCACTAATGTGGTTAGTGGGTAGTGAGCCAGGCCCGGCCATAAGCCCTCTCAGCCTTCACACTACCTCTCTCCGTGTTTATCAGACAGTCTGGCCTGGCCCGTGGGCTGCGTGTCCTGGCCAGCCTAACAAAACCCCAGGCAGAATAGGCCTAGGTTTTTCTAATGACCCAGACAGAGCTCCCTCCGATCCATTTAATCTGTAAACCCTCACCATCCATTATTTTTAGACTGGGCTCAAAGAAAGCTGTTGCCCCCCAGCCGTGTGGGTGTAGAATGCTACCCTAGACCTTTCAGAAGCAATGGGTTAGATGGTGGGTTGGTGGGTTTTAGAAGTACTGTTTTGTGGACAGTGGGTGTCCTCTTTGTTAAAGGCCTCACCACATGTTCCTCAAAGTTTCTGAGATCGCAGCAGCCTCTCTGGTCATAGTTTGGCTGTTATGGCTGTGTCACAGAGAGTGTGTGCAACATGACCCTATGTCTAGCCCAGTCCACGAGATCCACAAATCAGGACAATTCTGTCAGTGCAGGGGGTAGACATTCAAGCCACACCCTAATGACATCACTAGAGCTGGAGACCTGTGGGAGGTCAGTTAAACCAACAAACCCTTTATACTTCATTGACGTTATTATTTTGAAAATGTAATGGAACGGTTTAGTTTCAATCGGGAGAATACCACTTTTTTTACTTCCTGTTTTGGGCTGGGTGTGTGAATAATCCTTAAGTAAGATCACTGTTATGCCTCAGTTATTCAGGAAATTCCAAGTTTGAAAGTTGTTTTGATGACATGGGGACATTTTGGCACATACTTAACATATTGCCCAATTTTTGGGGATATGTTTTGTTTTGACTAAAATCCCAGAATGTATCTTTAAACTGGCAATATAGCATACTTGTTAGTGTTCTCTTTTGGGATGACAAGGTTGTCAGTCCGAGAGTAAAATGCTTCTAAGATTAACTGAACAGTGCATAGGGTGCCATCTTAAGTGTCTGTCTGTCTCAAAGGTATATTGGTTCCAGATTTAGAGGGAGCCTGTGCTTGGTAGAACCTAGAGTGCAGTTTGCTAACTATCTGCCTTGGTAATTTCCCTTAGCATTACAAAGAGGGAAGCTACTTCTCCCTGTGTGTGTTGGAAAATGCACATCTATCTGTCTTGCATTTCCTTCGGGGTTCTTTGTGGCCTGTATGACTGGCTCCAGAGGCAGTCTTGCTCTCTATGGGATCAGGGCCACAGTGGTGGCATGTAGTTAAGACAACATTTTCCTAAGTTGAAAGCTATTTCAGAAAGACTGTACAGTGGTAGATTTCTGGCTTGCACCTCTTGGTATAACACTGTATCAGCATTTATGCCTGCCTGTTTAGAAATGGTTCTGGGCCTTCAAGTTCAACTTGTGGCCTGATGCGTGGTGTTTGTCTTCTAAGTGACCATTTTCTGTCTGTATTACTAGACAGCTAATAGGAGTGTTAGGTGTTACTGAATGAGCTTCTGCCTGGGAATTACAGACTGGGAAGTTCTGAATGAAACAGCACTGTAACCACATACTAGTAACCGTGCCACATGGAAAGATTGTTGCATAATTATAGAAGTTTCATTGTTGCGTTCTATTGCATAGAAATTGCATTTAATTTCTCAACAACAGGGGCTCTTCCACATGTGTTATAACCACCGATTGAACTACAATAGAATGACAAATAATATTAATGACTGAAGTATGGATAGTTAACAGTTCCTCTATAGTCACTGTGTTCATACACCGCGCTGGGGAAGTTATTTCTAAGTAGGTAAGGGAAACAAGATATTTTTACTGAGTTTATTTACAGGGAGAATCTTCTTAATTAGTGTAGCCAGTTCAGCCTGGAAACCAGAGTGGTAATTGGTCAGCAAGTATCAGCTGATGCAGGATCCCTCTTATCACATGTCAGATTTTAAACCTGTCTATATAACCACCAGGTCACTCACTCAGTTGTTGAGCGTGTACTAGCATGCGGGTGTCCGCCCACCACCCCTGCCTTCACCTGTTCGGTTCTGTGTTCCTAGTGGGGGAAATCGGTACTGTGTACCTTGGTAATTGCCATGGGAATCACATAAAATATATCAAATGTATGTTACTGTGGTAATATCATATACACAATAATGTGATTCAATGAGACCCTAGAGGAGCTGCACAGCGAATGCCAGGACTTGCATGTACAGGGCTGTAGGTAAGTCCTCAGATGAAAGGTTAAACTTATACATGGTGTTTTCTGTCTGAACCCCAGTTATCTGATTGTCCCTCAGTGGAAACATCAACCAGTGGGTTTTTAATGAAGGAGGCGGGTCTGACTTAATCACTAACCATGATGCGTCCTATACTCAAACATTGAGGACATTGCTTCCATAAGGGGTCATTGTGCATCAATAATGAATGCCTTGGCAATGGATACGGGCCATGGCGACCAACCGCTACCAAGCCTTCTCAGGTGACTGCGGTGAATGCTAACATGTCTTCGCTAACAGGCCCTGTTGCCATAGCATTGGGACATGCATAATGGAGGCCTGGGGCCCATATTATCTGCCAGGCGCAGGCAACACCAGTTCTGTTGTCTGCTTCTCTCGTACAAGTATTAACATGTCAACTACCTAAGAGCCTCGCCCTCATTGGCCGCTAGCGTACTGCCCATCGTCTGGCTCTTTCCTGCTCTTGTCTCCATGCTTGTGTGTTTGTGTTTTTCACAGATCCCATCAGTCTTTTCAATGCAGTTTGATAATATACCATCTTCAGATTCCACATCAAGTGATTTTTGGCCTTGTAAAGCAAGCTGTGGTTAGGACTGCAGATACTTTTCGGGTTGTCTATCATCAACCTTTAATCGGGTAAATTGGTAAGGGTTTTTGAAGAAAGGTTAAACAATTCATACTATGCCTCATTGTCAATTTGTTTCCATCGGAATGGGGTAGAAATCACATTAAGACCACTTTGAATCATGCACTAAGGGTAAAATATCATTCTATATAACTGACTCTGCAAGCTGCATGATATAATGATGAGAATGGAATTGACATGGTCTCCTGCCTGTGATGGTTCTTTGGTTCTGTTCTAATAGATAGGTAATGGATGGGTTGTTGTAGGTGGGTAATGGATGGCTTGTTGGTTCTATTATTGTAGATAGATAATACTTGGTAAGTGCTGCCATAAAAATTAGCTAATAAAGGGAGCACTGGGAGAGGGAGTGTATTGAGCGGACAGCTGAATAGTGACGTGTGGTCAGAGACGTCAATATATGAAAGGAAATGGTCAACTTCTTCTCACCACCCCCACCATGAGTTCTCTACAATGGTTATTCAAAAGGGGATGTAAAGTGGCTTTTAAAGATCTTAGATATTGCTAATTCTTCCTCGGTATGGTTGACCGATACCAGTTGACAACTACAGTATAGTCGGTGTTGGCTTGAAACTCTGATGCAATTACAACACATTCCCCTAATGGCAGTTTGCTGAGCTGAGGAGTTTCAGAAATAAATCTCACTCTGTGTCTGTTTCTCTTTCACTGTCCCAGGTGCTGGTGAGTCGGGGAAGAGTACAATAGTGAAGCAGATGAAGTAAGTCTGGATCCCGTACCTTCTTACCAATGCCAGATTTGTGTCCGCAAAAAATGCATTGTTTCTGCCCATGTGTGGGAATCAGTCTCAGAAATGAGTCGTTTCTATTGTCCTACTACCGTACTTCATTCAAATGGTTCCAGCTTGGATGTTGAGGTTTCAGCTTTTTACTTTTTCCTGAATTCCGAAACAATTAAGACATACAGGTGTCAATTTTGTTTGCCCCACCATATAGTTGGACATCATTGTCTTGTTTGGATAATACATATAAAATAACATGTTCTGCAAAGTGCAGTGAAATGTTTAAAGCTAAGGGACTGTAAAGTGTTAAATTGAATCAACATGACAGTATTTGTAGGTTTATTGGAGAACTGAGACAGATGACAGTCATTTTAGTAGTGGCAAATGGGAATATGTCATTCAAAGTTATCTGGAATCCATTTTGGGTGCCTAACTTGCCACATTTGATGTGAAAAATGACCATACTATCTGCTAGAATGCCAAATAGCTGCCTGACAGTTTTGCTGTGTTTGCACAGCAATAGCATTAGTTTCTTTAGCACGATTTGCATCAAGGACGTTGCCTCTTTGGTTATCTGTCATTTCCTTGGGCAATGGATATTTACAGTATACACCAACGTGATAATGGAAAACAAATCAAAGGTTGAGGGCCAAGAGCTGTCTACTGCATATTTTGGCCACAACCTTGTGTTGTGTCCCAACTAATAAAATGGAGTCTAAGCTATAGCTAGGTAATTTACATTCAAGTTAAAATATATAAAAAAGGTGTGTTTTACAACATTTTCAGTGATGACGACATGCTTGTCTAATGTTATAGTGGGGTAGGCAAAATAGGTCAACTTTGAGAGGACTTATCTCATGCTTATCATTGCATTCAGGTTAAAAACAAATGTTAGATTCAGAGTAAATTCGAATGGATGGTATCAAAAGGGGCACTGTCGAAAAGTAATGCACCTTATCATACAAAAGTGTTGTTTTGGTTTCTCTGCGTTCCTCACGGTGACTGACTGTACGTCATCCTTCTGATGTCAGGATCATCCATGAGGCAGGCTACTCCGAGGAGGAATGTAAGCAGTACCGAGCTGTAGTCTACAGCAACACCATCCAGTCCATCATCGCCATCATCAGAGCCATGGGGCGACTCAAGATCGACTTTGGAGACTCAGCCAGAGCTGTAAGAAGGGCTAGAAGGGATGATACATTCTCTCATCCATCACACACACAACACGTGTATGAAACCATTACTGTGATGTCTTGGTGGTTGTAGTCACGCTATTCATGTGTCGGTGGTAGAGGTAAGGGCTTACCTGTGTCGGTAGAAGTGTGGATAGTACTGACACTCTGCGCTCTTCAAGGATGACGCGAGACAGCTGTTTGTTCTGGCCGGGTCAGCAGAAGAAGGCTTCATGACAGCGGAGCTGGCTGGGGTCATCAAACGCCTGTGGAAGGACGGGGGAGTGCAGGCCTGCTTCAGCCGCTCACGAGAATACCAGCTCAACGACTCCGCAGCATAGTGAGAAACACACACACACACACACACACTTCGTCCTTCTCATGCAGTCTGCTATGAAATACACACATGCCCGTAGCTCCTCTTCCTTCATAATTCTCTTCTGCTGGAAGTAAATAGATTGGTTATCGCAAATATTGTAGAGGAATGAGAAAGGCCTTGAGCAGTCTATTCATTAAAGAACCACCCACGCTCCGGCAGATGTCTCTGCTTACTACAGTTCAGATATTTGGCCTTTGAACCATGAGTAAGGCCGACAATATTTGTTTTGTGTGAGGGTGTGACCCTTGTTGAAAGCCTGTCGCATATTGGATTCAGAGGGGCTATCAACTCCTTGATCTTACCATTTACAGCTTGTTGTTTACCTGTCAGATTACCAAGGGCTGTTTTGTTGAACAAACCAGAGTAGAAAAACTAGACACAGACAGTAGAACAAAAAAACGTGTCATAATCCCTTTCAATCATACACGGGCAGCCCTGTGTTGTCATAAGAAACCCTCCAGTGCTGCAACATCCCCAGTTGGCCTTCTGACCTCAGGCTTCCCAGCTGCTGCCCATTTCCTAATCAATAGCTAAAGCCTTTTGGACAGGGCTGGCCTCTCACACAGACACCAGCGTCACATGGTCACAGCCTCTGGACAGGCATCGACTGTGAAGCTGCTGACCCTGGTCTCTACTGTTTATGGGCGGAAACACCAGTGCTGAGTCATGTGGACTTTCTGATGCTGTAATCTTTTGGAAGAGAAATCATGGTGAGGTGTGTCTGTTTGTCTGGGTGATCCTAGTTTGAACAAAAACGTGGAACCAGAAGTCCACACAAAGCTTTGAAAAGAAACTTTCACATGTCAGATTTTTTTTATCCGGTTGCCAGTTGAACATTGGATAGGCAGTATAGCTCAGGTGGAGCTAGTAAATGTTTTTCACCACACCAATCTTTAGCCTGGACGAGCGTTGTGCAGTGTCAACACTATCAGAACTGGTATTACTTAGGCATTCTGAGGGGGAAAAGGGTCACGGTAGTAGTCTGGTAGGTTATTGGACTAGCTATTGTCCCATTGTTTCAGTTAGAATATGTACTGTATAATAGAGGCCTAAACATCCTCTCTTTTTCTCTATTCCCCAGTTACTTAAATGATTTGGACAGGATATCCCTGGCCACCTATATCCCTACACAGCAGGATGTCCTGAGGACCAGAGTCAAAACCACAGGCATTGTGGAGACGCACTTCACCTTCAAGGAGCTTCACTTTAAGTAAGCACTTCCTCTAAATGCCTTTTATGTATAGACTTTCTTAATCAACTTCCGTTCTATGCATCTCTTAAAACTATAAAAAACCCTTTGTCCAGCGGTTTCGTTGTCACTAGCTGACCATACATATCAACGGTGACTCATCTGTTCTTGCTTTCCGTTGGCTGATGCCAGAGAGAAAAGGGAAATGGTTGTCTCACTTGTCAATACCCATATTTGGGTGTTCTTGTGAGAGATCCCCTACTCTTCATCCGGTTGGATATTTAGCCCTTTAGAAAGTATCTCTTTTGCAGCTTGTACAGCCAAGCCACTCCATGCAACCGCCTTGAGAGAACTATCTTCGTCCATTCCAATGCAAACGTCATCTATGTACATTAGTTTCCATGTCCCTGTGCCTGTTGTTGAAGCTAAGCCACTGCCAAATGATTAGGGCTTGTTCCTCTGGTTTCTGTAACTCAGATTTGCAGATCAAGTTGCCTTGGTTATTAATAAGAATTGGTTCTTTAGAATCTGTTGATTCTAAAAATAATAAATATAATAAGTAAATAATATAAGTTAACCATACATTTGTTGTTGAGCGTTTATACTGTATGCTACCTCTTCACAACATAGAAAGCATCCACAAAACAAGACATGTGTTTGTGTTCTCTTTCGTTTCGGCCTGAAGGACTGTTTAACCTACTAACACTTTATCCCAAAGCATTTATTATATATTATTATTAATCTCATTGGTTTTGTGTTGTGCCAATAATGTTGGTTTAGTGTTGCGTACAATGTGCCGGGTAGCATGCTCGTTTTACATTCTCCCACCCAACTCCGACTTCCTTCTCAGGATGTTTGATGTGGGGGGTCAGAGGTCAGAGAGGAAGAAGTGGATCCACTGCTTTGAAGGTGTCACCGCCATCATCTTCTGTGTGGCGCTCAGCGACTACGACCTGGTGCTGGCTGAGGATGAGGAGATGGTGAGATGCTGTCCGATCATTAAACTTTACATTAAAGTACATCTGTAGATAAGACGGCGAGTCATGGCCGTTTTTAGAATAGAATATTTATCAACGTTTTGCTTTTGAGTTTTAGCCTGTCTCTGGGCCAACCCGTATGTTTATGGGACCTTTTATACAGGCCCATATGTGTTTGCATAGAGTTGGGAGGTTATTGTCATTAAAATGAAACTGATGTCCATGGGCAGCGTGGTTGTAGGATTTGGCTGTCCTGCACTATGGTTACCTCTGTGTCCACAAAACGGTCTCTGAATCCAAGCATGTTTCTGGGTACTTCTTTCCTTCATCTGCGCTGTTCTCAATAGAGAGGGTAAAGCAATTTAGTGGGTTTTAAAGCAGATATTTGCTTTTACTTGTTTTTCCACATCAGTGCCGATAGGGGCTTTTAGCTCATTGCGGCACAAAAACATTGTCCAATGATGCTGCCTTCTTTCCTCAGAACCGGATGCATGAGAGCATGAAGCTTTTTGACTCCATCTGCAACAACAAGTGGTTCACAGACACTTCCATCATCCTTTTTCTCAACAAGAAGGATCTGTTTGAGGAGAAGATCAAGAAGAGTCCTCTCACTATTTGCTACCCAGAATATGCAGGTATACACTTCAGTACAGCGACTCTGCCAGTCAGTTATGGTAAAGACTGGTGCCCTACAGTGCCAGTCCGACATTGTAGAGACTGGTACAGTACAGAGACACTGCCATTAAGCTATGGTTTGGTGGTGGATGTGATAATGACTTTATATTTCAAGGTTTTAGAAAATGTTTTGTAGAAATCCACAGCAAACTACTAAAATACAAAGGTACATGGTGTCTCTGTAGGGTGCTGGGCCACCATAGAACACAGCTTCAGTGTGCCTTGGCATACTATTCCATGTCTGTAACTCTATGGGAGGGATGCAACATAAAGTTGGTAACAGCGCAGGACCGATGCCGCTTTCCCACCTATTACCATTAGGTTACTACCTATGAAATAGTTTTGTCTTAACGGTGTTGGTTAAGAAATGTCGTTGTTTTTGTGTTGAAGGCAAACATGTACATACAAATAAGATATCTTAATTATGAGAAAAATTATGAATTCCACTTCAGCTTAATTATTACTCCGTCTTCTACTGACATGAATTCATGAGTGAAAATGGCCAAAGCAGACCTTTGGGTTTCCCTCGTCTTGTGGCCAGGCTCCAATACGTATGAGGAGGCGGCGGCCTACATCCAGTGTCAGTTTGAGGATCTGAACAAGAAGAAGGACACCAAGGAGATCTACACCCACTTCACCTGCGCCACCGATACCAAGAACGTACAGTTTGTGTTCGATGCTGTTACCGACGTCATCATCAAGAACAACCTGAAGGACTGCGGACTCTTCTAAGACCGGGATTGAACTGTTGGGCTTTTCTGGTGAGTTTCTTTTTTCTCTCCATCTATCCTTCCCTGATGTTCTCCCTTCTGTTTGTGCATCACAGGCCAAATACAGTGAATAGTACATCCGTCTCCTAAGGATTGGCATCGCACTTCAAACATTTTGTAATCCGTTAACACGTTTGAGTCATTCCAAGTTTCGCTGCTTCCAGGCTACCTCAGAGATGCAGTTTAATCCTTTCATAACGGAATGCTTGTGTAGCAGCCCCCTGTTATTCTGTAGAAGGGCTGACATTTCTTCATTCATAATAGCCTAAATTGAACCCCAGTGCCAGTACGTTAATATGCCATATATAAATGCCATCAGAGCTCAGGTTCAACGGTTTCAACTGAAAGCCATTCTAAATGTGTGTTACATGCAACAAAACCTCCCCCGCTAATTGAGCACTAGTTCTGCAAATGTTTTGTTGTTCCAGTGGGGGCTGCTGTAAATCTAGAACAGTCCATGTGTTCTGAACGATGAGATACTGAGGATTATAATAAATACCGCTTTGATGTCATACAAGCTAACAACACCCAGAAGGCCAAATGTATGCTTCAACTGTCCATGTTTGAAGACTCATGTCAGTATAGTCATCCTAATCGCTTTTTACACTAGCAACATTTTATAATCTCTCTGATTGATCTACATGCGTCATACTCTGAATTGTCTTTAACAGAGCCTTTGTTTGACATCATTTAGGCTGCTAGTCGTGGAAGATGCAGTCAGACTGCACTCATGACGTCTGTGCACATCAAAATGAAAATCTGTTGTTCTGAAGTGTCTTCTAAAAGCTTTAATCCGTAAAATAAGATTATTTTAAAGATGTAACCTTCCCGTTTTGGCTTGTGTAATATTTTGGTTTTCTGAATCTCTATGTAAAATCAATATCAGTTAGCTATGAAATTCCCAGTTTGGAAGTGAGTGGTTTTCATGACACCGGGCTCAATTGGAATCTCACATGAGGTAGTACAGAATTTTTGGGGACCCTTTTTTGTTCAACAGTGTCAATTTCAGAACCCACAATCTAATTTGTGGTTATGGAATAATCTTGTAAATGAGGCTCATATTACCCAAATGTTTATTTATAATCCAACGTTTTCAGATTGTATGATAGTCTGAAGTATTCTTACTGCAGTTTCTGTAGGGGAAAAGCTAAGGAAGTATTTAAAGTACATTTTCTTAGTCATACATGGTCATACATTCATTGAAGTGACTTGGGAAGTATGTGGGAGTTTCAGGCCACTTGGAGCTAGACCTCACAAAATGTTTTAATCAGTGGACATTTTACACCTACCCATGTTGCTAAATATCCAGAGTATTTTTGGATTGTATTATTGAGTAATGTTTCAGGAAGCTTCATAAATATAAAATTCCTCTTTCTCTATAATTTCATGTGTTCTCTTTCAAGAGCTTTCCCTTCATGACATTCATGCATAGCCATAAAGGCCTATTTTCACCAATCTTAGATTAAATCAATTCCTCCTTTATTCAAGAGCCTAATTCAGTTTTCTGCCCCATTTAGATGTTTGCAAGATGGAAATGGCAAGTTAATCTCTCTCTGACTTCATTTTGGCGTGACATCACAATGTCATTTTGCCTCTGGCCGATGGTCTTTTCGAATGGTCTTAAATTTGAAACACTTATTTTCAATTTCCAATATTTTTCATAAAATGCGACGCTGCTCAGCTCCTCTGTCTACCCTTGTCAATGGCAACGATTTCCTCATTGAACATGTATTTTGTCAAGGTGTTTTAAAGATTTTGATCAATAAACATGCAGAAATTGTTGCCATGGTTTACTATCAAATTAGAGCCATTAAGTACTGCTTTTTGATTTGTACTGCTGGTTGATTAGATGTTCTGTTCCTGAGGCTTTCATCATTGGATGAACTGACTTTTAGTAATGCATGGTTATTTGAATTGTAGGCATACAAATTGTTCTTTGTGAATTATTATTGTTTTTATTATTATTATAGTATATGTAGATATTGCTCTAATTCCTCCCGGCGGACAGTTTATTTGCTTGTTGTTTTCCTTTTGACACGGATGAGATGTAGATCTTACAGACATCTACACGCACGAAAGGCAGTTAAATTACACGTTCAATAAATGTTTGCATAATGCCTGCATCTCAATTTTACTCTCTGTTCATTTACTGCATCATTAAGGTGTCAAGATGTTTTGGAACTTAATTGTAATGTGTGCCGTTTTTAAGACCGTTTAGAGTAACACCAGGGGCAGAGGATTTTTCTACGATGTTTGTTGACGTAGATATTATAGACCACAGAGAGGAAATTTGAACCGAGGCAAAGGCCGCACTCATGATTAATGATTCAGTACATATTGTCAGTTTACATTGATTTGATTGTCATGTATTACCCTATAAAACACATTCAAAAACAAAGAGTCCTACTTTTACGTGGAATTTCATACATTCCAGATGTCAGTAAAGCAAACATAAAGGGTAAAATGTAATTGTTTTAATACAGCCAATTGAAATGTTGCTCTTTTTCTCTCTCTCCCTCTGCAGGTGGTGATTTTTAAAAAAAAAATTAGCAGAGGATCACAAGAACCTGAGTGGGGAGAATGAATAATGGACAATTGTATACAATTTGCCGCTCTCTAACTGATTTATTTATATTTTTTGTTTATTCCTTTTTTTAAGCCCTCTGGAAAAAGAAGCTTGCCCTTTGGTGGAAATATTCAATTTCTCCCTCCCAATTGTTAGGAGAAAATTCTTTGAATTGAGTCCAGTTTGTTGGTAGTTGTGCCTTTGCATCATTTTCATCTCCCTCCCTTTACAACTGGCTTGTTTTTTTTTCCTAATGAACTCGTTCCAACATAGAAGGTGAAACATTTCCTATGTTATGTTAGATGGTTTTTATGCACATTCCCTGGCCTGTTTAGAGGTGGGATTTCCCCTTGTCCGGCATGAGGGTGGGGGTGTTTTGATGTGTAGCTCTATTCAGCCGCTGTAGATGCAGACAATTATCTCATACTGACAAGTGTTCCTTTATCTGGAGAGGGATACAGATTTTAACATTACCCTTTATCCTGTTTCTATCTAATGGCAGTGCTGGCTGCGTCAAGGAGTTTGCATTCTCCGGAGTCAATAGCTAAACTGAGTCATATTTTACTGTATATGTTAAAATGTATTTAAGGAGGCTTGGGGGACATGGTTTTTGTGATCACAGTGATAAAGCAAAGTAAAAATGGATGGGAGCAAACAAATGGTTATGGTCTGTAACTTTCTAGAAACTACCACAGCTGTCTGTGCGCGTTCTCCAACGAATGGGGCGACTTTGTATACTCATTCCCTTATTTTGCTAATAAAAACCATTTACAAACTATTCAAGTGCTGTTTTCAAGCGTCTTCTCAGTAGCTGTTGGTGTAAATGATGTCGGCAAACAGATGCATTTTTCCTTTGTCTTTCATGTATATAATTCATCCTTAGTCGTCATTATTCCTATTGATTATCATCCTTATTGTTTCAAGTTGATGGCAGGCTCTTTTCACATGCTGACTGGATGCTATGCCGAGTTAGCCTGGGAAAACCCCCAAATTATGCATTAGGTTTTACTGTTTTACTTCACAGATTTTGATGCCTTTCTGTAAAACGGTGATTTGCTTTGGATTCCCAACAGGTCAAATTCCCAGTGTCTTAATTTCCCTGTTAGCTTATAATGATAAGTAGTGGAGAACATCAAGGATATCTTGAATGTTAAGCCCAAACCCATATTTGAAAACTTAAACATGGCAGGGTGTGTAATCATGAGAATGTCTGTTGCTGGCTGTTTGACACTCAACTCTATGGAGTGTGGTGTCGCTACTGTAGCTCTGTGTTAAAATATTAACAGCCTATTGTCATGTGCACGAATTGAAGATAAGTTGTGTCTGGTCAGTTGGTGTCATTTCTTTACCATAATGTCATGCAGTCACTTTGGTCAATGTTGTTCGATTGGAGCATGTCTGTAAATTACCCTGCAGGGTTGGTGTTGGTAGGGGCTTATGAAGGTAAAACGGATTGGGGGGGTTCCATGTCATATGTGCGTTTAGATTAGATGACACATTAGCATCGGTCCGATCCCAGGGACATTGTTTGCAATGTAAGTCTGACTATTGTCAACAACGGAAGTGTCTACGGTCCATTTCTGTGACAGGAATTGTTCCATCGAGGTGTTTTAGGTGTTACTGGGGATTAAAGAACTGCTCTAGAGTCGGCGGACTAGCGTAGGCATGTTTTGGCTGTCATTCACCCCTCTAGCCCTGTCAAGCTTTAACTATTACCACACCGGCAGTGATGTTTTTGTTTTTTTCTATTTGAATGCTGTCCTAACTTGTGTTTTGTGTACCTTGACTAAAGCTGTAGAGAGAATCATTTATCAGAAACGATGAGTCTCACTTTACTAACTGGAAATAGTACAAAGACAACATATCAAATGATGAAACAAATACGATCCCATTTTTTTTTTGATGCCAGTAACTAATTTCTAAAAAGTTGTGACAGGGGCATGTTTACCACTGTTGCCTCACCTCACAATACTGTGTAAGCATTTAGGAACTGAGGAGACCGATAGAAATGTTTTCTCGCTTTTGCTTGATAACGGATTTTAGCTGCTAAACAGTTCGGGGTCACCTTTGTTGTACTTTTTGTTTCATAATGCGCCAAATGTTTTCAATAAGGGACAGGTCTGGATTGCAGGCAGGCCAATTTTGCACCCTGGCTCTTGCTACGGAGCCATGCTGTTGTAATACATGCAGAATGTGGTTTGGCATTGTCTTAATGAAATAAGCAATGCCTTTCCTGAAAAAGATGTCTGGGTGGCAACATGCACTGAATATCCATAACATTATGACCACTGACAGGTGAAGTGGAAAATACTGAAAATATTATGGCATCTTTCAGGGGGTGAGATATATATTAGGGCACAAGTAAAAATTTTGTCCTCAAATTTGATGTGTTAGAAGCGGGAAAAATGTGCAAGTGTAAGGATCTGAGAGACTTTGACATGGGCCAAATTGTGATGGCAAGGCAACTGGGTCAGAGCATCTCCAAAACTGCAGCCTTTGTGCTCCGTCAACAGTCTGAACCATCTGAACGTCAGGCTCCGTCAACCGCCTGAACCGTCAGGCTCCGTCAACCGCCTGGACCGTCCGAACCGGCAGGCTCCGTCAACCGCCTGGACCGTCTGAACTGGCAGGCTCCGTCAACCGCCTGGACCGTCCGAACCGGCAGGCTCCGTCAACCGCCTGGACTGTCTGAACTGGCAGGCTCCGTCAACCGTCTCAACCGTCAGGCTAGGTCAGGCTCGGGTTTGAGTCTCATTAATTTTCACTCAGTGTGATCAAGGTTCTACTTTACCTAGGGGTCAAGTACCCACCGCCTGGGGCACTGTTAATAATATCACAATCTGTGTCTCTCTGGGTCCTGCTGGGTCTGTTGACTCAAGGACTTCTTCTTTTTGTGGATCTCTGAGAACTTTCTACGCACTGGTTTGAACACCATAGATTGCGTAATGCGTGCACATATACTGTAGAAGCACGCTGATTTCAGTATCTGCCTGCTCATCGAGGCACAAACAAATATCTGGGTAAAAGCTATATTTCCCATGCTTTAATGAGGAGAATTAGACTTAAGTGAATGTGTGATGTAGGGAGGAACATTTTGAAATATATCTATGCGATGCAGCCAGGCTCCCGTGTGTACCACGGTTGGAGGGAGATATATTTTTAGCACCCTGGAGAGAATGAGTGGGAACAATGGACACATTGAAATGTTAGCTTTTTTTCTGTATCTTTGTTTTCTGAAGCTAGCCACCGGTGAGATTCAATTGTCTTATTGGTATGGTTTTGGTGGTAACAGTGCTAAGTAGTGCTACATTGTAGCCACACTTCCTTTGTCTCTGGCTGCCACCTGTAAGTAAAAATGGCCACTTTATTCGCTTGCACATACATCTCTGGACCTTTTTATATAGTATTTTCATGATCTTTAACCCAAACCTTAAACTTTTGTAATCCAACTGTTATTCCTAACCCTGACACAGGATTGGTGGCAGAGCACATATTGTGACTGACCATTAATCAAAAGGTTGCTAGATTAAAATCCTGAGCTGGCAATGTGAAAAAACTGTCCTTTTGTCTATGAGCAAAGCAGTTGACCGTCATTACTCCAAGGTTGTTCCTGAAAATGTTTTCACTCAACTTTACTAGTACACATACAGTATATACCTAATGTGAAAATCTATCCGAAAGTTTTTTGAAAAGTCAGTACCTCAACATTTTGGCAATGTTTTTTAACACGTTTGTGTCACTGTCCTTGTAAGGACCAGTAGTAGTAAACCATGAAAACATATACTCTAAACCTAATCATAACACATTAAACGTAATGGGTTACCCTTAACACTTAAGGCCTGATTTAATTAAATCTAACTCTAATTATGGTTTTCAAATGTGGTTTTCTGTCTGTGTGATTAGTATTCCATTATTATTCCAGTACATTGGGGTAACATTCCACATACTCTAAGTCAGTTAGGTTCTGCTTTTGTCACAGCACAGGAAATGTCCCTACTGATTGTTAAGTACTATTAGTAATTCAGGGATTCTTGGTATAAGGACACTTATGACAGTTCTGGGCAATTATTTTAGTGTTCATATTTTTAAAAGCTTTTTTATATATATATATTGTTCAGCCCTGTTAGTGTCATGTTTTATTTTGTTATGTGTTTTTTTACATCTGAACAACACATTCCATAACGTCAAAGTGAAAAATGATTCTGGAATTAATCAAAAATATAAAACTGGAAAGTAATCGATTGTAATTAACTACATAGTATTCATCCCTTTTGAAGTGGCTGTGCCTACTGCAAAAGCAGTCCAGTTGCTTCCCAATAGAGGCCTTTATGGGTGAGGGGCAAAATGAAAGCTATTGATGAGAAACAATGCAATCAAATCACTCTGGGTTGTCTTAAAAACAAGAAGGTGAATGTCCTAAAGTGGCTCATTTAAAATCTGGAGCTTTAATCTAGTTGAGAAAATTGATTTGTCCACATGTGCAAAGCTGGTAGACTTATCGACTCAAGGATGTAATCGCTGTCAAAGCTGCCTCTATGGACTAAAGAGGGTGAATACTTGCAATCAGTTATTTATTTGTTTTAGGTTTCAACTGTGTAATTTAGAACAACTTGTAGATCATATTTTTCAGTTTTTCTGACTTTTATGTTCCTCAGTGGCAGGAACATGCTGTGGAACAATCCACAGTGGGTGAATACTTTTGAGAGCCACTGGATTTAGGTAACAAAGTCCAAAATATTTAATAAGGCTATATAATGACACAGGGATAATATTTTTTTATATGGCTATATAATGCCACGGGGATGGTTTTATATATTTCATTGGGCTGTGTAATGCTGCAGGGTTAATATTTCTGACATATGATGCCACCTGGATAATCTTAATTTATTTAATAGGGCTCTATAATTCTCCCAGGATTATATTTGTATATTTAATAGGACTATACATTGCCCCTTAGAGAATTCAGTGAACGTATAAAGTTTTTTTGAATCTGTTAATCTTTTCATCATATTGAAACATGACTGCCGTGACAGGAGAGCACCAGAGAACCATCTGAGAACCAACCCCGGACCGCAGGAACCCATTGTCCCTGGGTTCTAACTAGTGTTTACTCTTTGGATTCAGTAGTTGGCCATCGGACTGATAACACTCAAGGCTTATCCGAATGGTTGTGGCAGTGTTGGACAGACAACGTTGTAAAACCGACCAGGCTTTCTGTCTCTGGTTGCCGCCTCTGAGTCATATTCTGGGCGCCTATATTTTCCTGCTTGCTTATTTACGCACCGAGAAGGGAACATAGCAATTCTGCCATGTTTGCTTTCAGTCCCCTGGGGTAGACACGAACACCTTTATGGCTGAATGCGCATGAGTCGGTGTTTGGACGTTGTCTTTCTTTGCTGTACATTTGTAATGTCTGTCCATGTGGATCACAGAGATCCATCTTGTCTTAAATGTACCCCCACAGCCTGTGATTATCTGAGCTGCATCAGGATGCAGTGGTCTCCTGATGCCTCACTGTCTTTCTCAACACCCACCCCACGTCACCTGTTGTTTTTGGTCATGTTCAGTTCCCGCAAATCGCTTTCATCTTCGTCCTCTCTCTGTGATGTCATCAGCGCCGGGCTCCATGGCAACAGGCAGAGGTATTCCTCTAGACGGGCATTGCATTCAGCTCAGTGAACGAACCTGGTATAAATAGCTCCTAATGTGTGGGACTACGATAGGAAAGAAGACGCCATCGTTCGTTGCTGAGCTATTTCTGCCTTATGGAGCATGGGGTCTTTTTTGACGACGCATTTCTGTGATTCGAGGAACCAATTAAATATTTCTGCTGATAATTTATGTTTGTCTGAAGTGTGTTTGTAAGTGCTTGTGGGGACCAGATGTCCTGACAAATAGAAAAAAATAGAAAAGAATCCATCCCTGCAGGTTCCCAAAAGGGAAAATGCAATTTCCAGCACAGTGGTTTGGTTTTGGGAATAATGTACAATTGGGCATAAACATTAAGATTATTTTTAGGGCTATGTATTATGGCTAGTTAATTATAAGTGTAGGTATGAACGTTAGGTTATTGAGTTTAAAGTTAGGGTTAACATAAGGGAATGGTTAACATTAGGTAATAGGGAAAGATTTAGGTCCATTAGCTCTCCGCGCGTGTGTAAGGTGGGGAGACATCCAGAGAAATGCATGGATTAATTTGGGTTTAAGGTAAGACATACAGTTAGGGTTGGTTACTGAATCAGGCATTATAGGATAGTTGATAGGACTAGTTTAAGTTTATGAATTTCTTTTAGATTAATCAGGTTAAGAGTTGGAGTTAAACTTCTAATTAGTTTGGGCTGAAAGTCCACCCAACAGACTGATGTAGTTCATCATAGAACCCTTAAAATGTAGTGGCAAAATGTGATACTGGTTCTTTTCACATTTTACTGTTAATTTATCCCTTAAGCAATTTTAGAAACACTTCAAATGCAGTCAGTATTTCCTTTTGGCTTACCCCAGATCTGCCTTTGATAATCGTGTAGATCTCGTCATGACATTTGTTTACTCAGTAATTGCTTCTGTTTACTCAAAAAAATTTGTTCGTTATATTATAGTAAGTTCACTTGTCCTATAGATATTTACACAATTTTCCAAACTGTGAGGTTGTGTATGCAAATATTGTCGAACTAGAAACTCCTAAGGAAGAAAAGAATGAGTAAGAAAGCAAAGATGTTTTTCCAGTTTTGCTGTAAGGTTTTATGGGGATTATGACTCATTATGTCAGTGAATTATAATTGTCAAGCTCCTCAAAAAAAAAGCACTGTTCTCAAAAACAAATCTCCCCTTTTCATAAACTGACCTTTGCCCTGTCAGACATATCAGGACTAATCCCAATCAACATCGGTTTCAGGTATGCATCAGGTTATCTATCGTCAGGCAGGCATTTTGTGCCAATGATTGGTTTCCGAGGTCAGACTTCAACTGGATAGATATTTTAGATTTGGGTGGGTGTGTTCTCCACAGGGCTCTGTGCTTAAAGGGTCCAGGGAGCCAAATGTTTGTGTGAGTACATTTTCATCCAAGCCTTTCCCCGCCAGAACAATGGTACAGTGAGAGTTGGCTCTGTGCTTTGATGTGAAATGCTTGGGATTAACAGCCTTTCCAGCCTCTTAACATTCCTGTGTGTCCACTGCAGACCAACCAGATACCCAGTAGCTGGGTCACATGAGCAGCCTTGTTGGCAGCGGTTGGATGGTGGTGCGAGAGTCTGGACGGGTGACCAAACACCAGATACCAGTTTGTGCCACAGGATGCCACGGAGGCTTATGAGAGATTAACCTACACCCAGTCGGTATAGATGGCGCTACCGCTATGGCTATTTCCTAGGCCCCTTTGCCTGTCAGTCAGCCTCTTCTCCTTACCTGTGAATAAGACGGTTCCAATGCCAAATATTATTTCTCACTCACTTGTTCTTGTGAAATTGGTAACGATGGTGATGTCATTGTGTTACGTAGTATCTTCGTAGGAAACGTCTGTCTAGACTCCCTCGGGTGCACAGGCAGGTCTGCAGGATGGTGTGAATCCACTCCAATGCTCCTTTAGCAAAGAAAACCACTCCACTCACAAAGATGTTGTTGCTTTAGAAATGGGTTACTGTTAACCAGATTGGTGTGCTAGGAACAGATTTTTATTTGCATCAATGACCTGAAAGTAGTTTGTGTAAACGGTCTTGCTCAGGGATCCATTGTTTTTCATCTTGTTTGGGAGATTAGACGGAGGAATCTTTATGTTTGCTTTTCCAAGCTCTTGAGCAATAGGCCATCCTGCAGTGATCTGACTAATGTCAGGTTACTAAACAGCTGTTTGCCTTGAAGGAGACATCTGACTACAACTTCAAAGTGATTGGTTGTACTCAGACCGGAGTATATACTTCAGCCAGGCTAAGCATTCTAATAACCTGAAAATACATCCAGAGTCTGCAAATGCAGCAAGATATGTTCCAACACAGGTAGTCCTTCATTCATATTCATCCCCTCCTGCTTGTTCTATACAGACTGGATAGATCAAGGGCCTAATGGATGCAGTTCATGAGACCAGAGAAAAGCAGAGCAGAGCTCATTGTATTTCAAAAGATAATTAGACATTTAGAAGCACTTCCTGTAGGAACTTGATGCATATTTACAAAAGGTAAAATCTTCCAAAGGCCAGAAATCTATAGGCTGTACAATTTCACAATGGAGACAGAAATTACCACTACTGTCTGAGAGACACATATCCTACATCTATTTTACATTGTGGTACTGGACTTAAAACCTTCATAGAGTTCTATCATAGTTTAAAGGGCACTGTTAGTGTTTTTTTAAAACCGTAGATATGACGCAGTTGTAGTAAAGGGTTCTAATATCTGTGTAGAACTGAGGGAATGCAGACTGGTCTAAGGTTGTTGTGTCTTGAGTACGCACTACTTCCACCATGAAATGGTATGTCCTTTTGTAGGTTAACTAACTGTACTACACAAAAAGCCTGCTAACTATTTGAGCAGAAATAAGGTTTGAGATGGATGTACATATAGTTACACTTCCTCTCTGGCCTCTTTCTGTAGAGTTTCGAAGCTTTAGAAATATTAGTTGTCTTCTTTGCAACCGGACCCTTATATTATAAAGGCTATTGCGCCCTCTGGAGTTGGGAGTAACTTGCCATCCTCTTTCCTCTTGGTGAAGAATTTGTTAGTAAATGCTGTGGTAGAATTATTGCTGTAGTAGTCAACCAATCTGAATAATGAAGTGGCAAAAATTTAGCACAAAAAACAAAATAGGTATTCCGTTTCTGCTCGGAAGTGAATCTGCATTTATAATCTGTTGTGTATTCAGTGGATGAGACAGGAATGTCGAAAAAGAAACTGAACCTATTTTCTAATCAATAGGATGTCAGACATAATTGATGCGTGACAGTGTTGTTTCAATATATAATAGTTCCCCTGTCTTTTCTATAGATCTTTTTTGCTCCTAATAATACACTGAAAGATTGTTTTAGCTCGCATATGTAGAAATAAATCCCCTCGTTGAGGGATACATTTTGGACCGTAGTTAGGCTGGATTGTTTTATGAGATAACTAATGTCTAGTGGTACTATTTCCAAATGCTGTGCCCTATTAAACAAGTGTCTTTAGAACGTGGAGGTGAGAATCTCTGTAAATTTAAATGTTTGGCTAAAATCTTCTATATTCTACTCCATTATTCAGGAGAGGGTTCAATTGTGTCTGTTGGTTACAGTCCCACCAAGGGGTTATCATGAATAAAAGTCATAATTATTCTATTTAAAAATGGCACCTGCGCGATTAATCATGTAACTGTTATTACTGGAAATGAGCTTTGGCATTCAGTTTAATCGTGACTATTAAAGGTCTGTGCTTTTCTGCTTTGAGGACTTTTCCCCAGTCTTTTCTTGTATCGTTTATTGAATGCTTTTTACCCTTCCTTTCTCTGTGTGGGCTTTTAATCACCAAACTAAGAAGTACAGTTGTGGGAGCACAGGCAACATTTCACATTAGTCATGTTGACAATGTATGAACACAGGGAAAATGTGAGTTTCCTTTAAATAAAAACATACGATGTTAACTCCCTGTAGATCTTGGAAATGCTAGCTGACCCTCATATAGAGGGTACAGTGATGGGTGAGCGCTTATTGTTACTCACCTCAGTGCCCCATGGCACAGTGTCATGATGTTATAGTGACAATCTTCTGATTGCCACCATATCATCAAAATGTGCCTCTCAGTTGAGGCAGATGAATAAAACTCAGATTTAGCTTTTTATTCAAGCCGTTTTAAGAGGCCGGACATCTTACATCTCCATTTTCATCATTTAGCAGACACTCATCCAGAGTTACTTCATTCATTTTAAAAGAGCTTGGTGTAGCAACCACACTGTTAAGTAACAGGTTAAGTAACAATATCGTACAAATAATAAACATTAAACATATAAACTCTGGAAAAAAGTTGTTTTCAGATGTTCTTTGAAAATAGGTGCAGACTGCTACCTAGCCTCCAAGGGCAGCTGGTTCTGCTTTTGAGGGACCTGAACAGAGAGAAGTTTTGACTGAGCCCTGAGGTGGCTGAACGAAGAGCCTGAGTTGGGATGTGGGATTTCAGCATTGTCGGAAAGGAGGTCGGGGAAGCTCTTCTTGTTGCTCTTCATCAAGACACACAGCCTGGCAGCAGATTCGAGCTTCAAATGGAAGCCCTCCTGAGGGAGGTAAGGCCGTATCCTACGAAGTACCAACCCGCAGGAGCGAGTCACTGCATTTGTTAGCAGAGAATGACAGCGTGACTTTGAGGGTCATGCAGAGGTTCTGGGATAGGTAAATGGGCCGAGGATATCTGAAGTTATTGTTTGAAGTTTGAAATATATATATGTATTTTTAATTGATAGTAGTGCATGAAATATTCCCTATTGACACTTTCCAGCCGGTCAGTTAGCATTGACTGCCCAGATTGATGGCTATAAATGACTTACTCAGATCTCCTGAGAATTCTGAAATGTAACTGTACGTAAAGGTACATACTGTCTGAGTGAGTGAGTGTCTGTTTGGGTGGGAAAGTGGCTCAGTGTGTGTGCACGTTCAAGTGGAGTTGATGTTGGTGGTCAGGTGTTCGGAGGTCTAATATCTTGCTGGTAGAAACTGTCTCTGAGCCCCTTCGTACGAGACCATAGGCCCTGGTACCGTCCACTTCTGGCCAGCTGCAGGCAGGCTAACAGCACATGGCTGGGCTGAGAGGCTTCTAGAATAAGGCTGCATGTATTCGCCAGGTGTTGATTTGCAGTCACACGTTCCGGGTGTGTACACTGGGCGCCCCTATCAGATGCCTTTGTGATAGGAGATTGTGCTAGTAGTGCTTTAAGCAAATAGCCTTTTATTAGGGATGCCCAGGTAGAGGAGCTTTAGAGTGTGTGGACAGTATAGAATAGGTCTGTGTTGTCGAGGTGTAGAATCCATTATGGTTTATTTACATATTTTTCTAATCTGCTTTTTCCATAGGATTAGAGATTAGCAAATTCAACAAAACCCCTGGTCAGTGCCACACGTCCCACTCACAAGAAGTCCCTGAGATAGTAGTTGTATTTTAATTTATTTTCTTGGGCAAGAAAACATATCTTTTTGTTCCAGCAAATGGCCTGACAGCCTGGTTACTGTACACACTAATAAATTCCCTTAAACCATTAAAAGCATTTCATTTATGCTGTTTAAATGGATAGAAGACCATCCCATTCTGATTGGGTCAGAAAAGAATGAACTTGAGACAATTTGTGAGAATAGGCATAAAAATACATGCTTTTTCAGATGGAAGTGCTGCCCTAACCAAATAGTTGTGAGTATATTGTTCTGACTGTAAATATCTGTGGACAAGAGAATCCACTAAAACACTCAAATATGAAACAATACAAATTTGAAATTTGTACATGCTACAAATGTACATGCTACTTGCTAGCGTGCCATAAAAAATAAGTTGATTTGGAGAGACAGGTAGAAATACCTATAAAAGAATTGCTTGAGATGGCCAGCCTTTTCCTGTCTGTTGAGGACATTTTACTGGCCCAGACCCTACCTCCCTGTTGACAATATCTATCTGTCCCAGTCCATCCCTCTTGAAGACATGCAACTGTCCCAGCCCCAGCAGGTCCTCTCTTTCTGAAGTTTGTAGTTACTCTTGGTTCCAGATTTCCGGCAAGAGTTACTTTTCTGTTATGGTCAGTGCTCATGGCAGGCATGTTAAAACGCTGTGACATAATACCTCTGAGTGTCCAGGCTACTTTTGGCTGTGAGTGTAACAGGGCCAAGGCTCGCCAAGCCAATCCACATTGCATGTCTCTCTCTGCATCCATTTCATAAATAAATTAATAAATGAATGGGTTCTTCCTACTTTTGAAACATTTGGTTCCTCTTTCATAATTGGTAGTCAATAGTGTATGAATTGTAACCAAGACCCTGGGGTTTAAAACCCTACTCTTACAATAAGTACCATGGGATCTTTAGTGACCATAGTCAGGATGCCCATTTAAAATCACAGGGCAATGTCCCTAATCACAGACTAGGAGGATTGGCACCTTCTTAAATATTCAATTAAAAAAACATCTTCTAGTCTCCAATCCTAGGGCAAACCAGGGCTGAATCTGCTTAGAATAGTAGCCTCTTCATACCCATTTACATCAGAGCTGTAAACACTCCTTAGATCACAATCCCTCCTCAGCTACCAACTTGAAAGCATTGTTTTGTGTTTGTAGAGATATGTGCTTTATGCTATTCATAGGACCTTTTTCGCTGAATGTACATCTTGATGAGTTGGCTGTTTTTCAGTGCTACAGTTGAAGAAATGGTTTTCTCGAAATCGACATTGATATAGACATCAAAAGGAAGATGATTTTTGAAATCCAAGTTTAGATTCGCCGTCCAAATGGGATTTCATTATAATTATAACCATGAACACAATCATAACCATCAAACAACATCATAGCCTTTGAAGGGGAACAAAGGAAGAGATGCTAATGAAATGCTAAGGATCTACTAATGGTCCTCCCTGTCTGTTTTCAAACCATTCATTCATCTTCTGGGAAGTTAGGAACATGCATTTTCAGTGTTGACATACGCTTGTTTTCTAAATGCACAGTATATCAAAGCCATAATCAAGATTTGCGATGTTTTTATTTAGGCCTGCACACCAATGTCTTAGTGGAATCACTTTTTTCACTTTAAAAAATGTACTATTAAATGCCAGAGATGTCAAATATTGCTGAAGATTTTGACTGTCATCAAGCAAAAAAGCAATATAAACATCCTGTCTCTTCTGCTAAACACGCCATTAGGCCAGTTACATGTATGTTCTCCAGAAATGTCAGCAGTATATTCCCACACTGATTGTATGTGAATGACGCTGCTAGATTTGCTAAAGCCAGGGTTGTATTTGATAGTTAACTGGCCATTTCTGTTTGAAAGGTGCTCACATCACCCTCTGCAGTTAACCCAAGACTTGGCCTGAACGGGGAAGTGATCGTCAGTGAGCTATTTAAAGCCCCCTATCTGAGACCATTCTGGCTCTTTGGTATTGCAGTGCTCTTTATCTGACAAGGAGCCTGGTTGCTAGTGGAAACGGCACATCAAATAAGGACGTGCATGGGAGACACGCCAGTCAACCAACACTGTCTGTACTGGCCAGCTAAGCCTTTATTAGAACAGAGGTTTATTTACAAACCAAAGCGAAGCAAATGGGTCCAGGATCCATCAATTAGCTATTGTATTGTTTCAGTTCTTCCCCATAGATTTGTTCTAACACTTTCACATTCTTGTACTATATTCCATACAAAGCTTGCCTGTACTAACAATCACTTATTCCACATTAAACATGTGGTCTAACTTAAAAAAATATTGTCTGTTTTCTATTTTTCATCTGTATACCTGTGAAATTAAAATAGGATCTGATAGTCCAAAGATGATTGATCAGTAATGAAAAGCTTTTATTGATCGCTTGATTTGTTGGAAAGGATTATATGGTCAACTGTAATGATGATAAGAGTCGAATTATGTATGGGATCAGCAGTACAGAACTAAACACTAGTCACCTCTCATGGTAGACAGTGACCAGTGATACATCATATAAAGATATCGGGTAGATTCAATTTGCAAGACTAAAAATGATTTGTTTGGGATTGCATGCTTCCACAAAAACTAGTCAATTAATGTCTTTGTACTGGCATTACACAACAAAGTGTGAAATTTCAGTTGAAATACGCACAGTGGAACCAAACAGTAGGGCTTTTGTTTGGGTAATGGTGCTGTGGAGATGCGGTGGTATCTCATCCACTACGTTGAGGACTACAGAGAGATTCATTCTATGCATGTTTTACCACTGTTTGTGTGCCTGTTGCACAGGTTTGCCTGTGTGACAATGTTATGTAGACGAAACGCCAGCCTCCCATTGAAATAGCCACTAGATGGCAGCATGGACTCTTCCCTCCATGCTCAGACTTGACTATAAGGAATGTCCAATAACATTTTAGAATATCAAAATGTCATGCCACAAAATGTGCTCAGACTTTACTTGCTTCTAACATTTCCTTTGTGTCAGCTTTAAACAGACTGAATATAGGTGACACTTCATTACTCAACACTGTGTGCATTTAGCCTATACTGGTCTAGCTCTATATTTCAGAGATTACCTCTTAAGCAATAGCTAAATGCTCACGGCTTATGAAAATGGCTAAATAAACAAGGAAACAAAAAGCAAACATTGGTTGAGTACAACTGGTCAATTGATGTTCTACCTCAGCTTTACATTCTGAAAGTAAGAGTAAATCTTTCCTGTAAGAGTCAGAGTTCCACAAAGCTTGCAATTGGCATCCAGGCTCAGAGTAATGACTGAAGTAGATTAAATGAAATGGTATCAATCAAACAACATTGTTTCCATGCGCTTAATTCCAGCCATTGTTACGAGTCATCCTTCGTTCACCTGCCTACTGTGGAGCTCCACCCAATCATTCAGAGAGACTTCGCCACAGGCCGCAGCCCTTCAGAGCCGAAGGGAATCAAGGTTTCTCTTCTCAGGGAAGGAGTTTCATTACCTGGGAGTCCAGCTGCTAGTGGCCAATGTGTTTCATTGATCAATGGAACTCAGGGGACCATGTCGTCCGTTCAGTAACGGACTTAGAAGCACACACAGACAAGCAGGCTCATACACAGTGTCTGTATTGTATATAAAACCCTGTATTGTTACCTTTTATTAATAAAATAAACATCCCCTCAGGGAGTAATGACTTGATGTGTACAGAATGAGTAACTTGTGAAAAACATTATGGATTATTCCCTGAAAGCTATTTGGACACTGTGCTGTTTTCTCTGTTTCTCTCTCATCTGCTTATTTCTCCCTCCATCTCCCCCAGGTTAGATTGATATACTTCGATGTGCAGACTACGCCTGTGATTCATCCACTCTTCCAAACAGGTGTAGATTGACCTTGCCATCTTACCTGAGCATATCGCCATACAGCTGGTCTGGGAACCCTAGGTCTGTCCAGCATACAGACTAAACTGGTACAGTGAGGTAAGTTTGGGCAGTTGAACCCCAAAAAACGTTCTCAGGAACCACGCTTAAGAGGGCGAACGGTGAAAATAAAACCAAAAATTGCAATGTCGGTGGTGTTGTTCATCCTGGATTACAATGGAGCAGCCTTCTGACTGCTGTCCTGGTGTCAGTCCAGGGTTTTGCTCGATTAATGACCCTTTATTTCACTCCTAATCTCTATGGATTACTAATCTCTGTGGAGTTTGGCAGACCTTTCTGTTTCTGTCCCTCTGACTAGGAAGGCAGGAATCGGAAAGGGAATAAGGTGTCACGTGACACGCCAAACGATATAAAAGTACCACAATGACTCTCGTCATACTGTAGAACAAATGGATTCTGCTCATTTGTCACAGTGATGAGTGTTGAAGGAAGCGCTGGTGACAAAGTGGACAGGCTGTGCGATGAATGATTAGTTTACTGACAAGGTATTTCTGGCAAGTCTGCGTTGCCACAGTCAAGGATTGGCAGAGTTGCTTTTACCAGGGTATTCTTGGCTACGTGGGTGTCGGACGTCTTAGTACGCAACAATGTTTTGATTCTGTTAAATTTTCGACTGTTGGGAACATATTCATGGAATGTCTAGCCTTATACAAAGCATTTCTATACGTTGACATGCTGTGACTCAATTCAGGGGATGTCTGGGTGGGTCAAGCAGGTTGACATTAAAGTTTAAGTTGAATACATTTGTTTTACTAGGTTTTTGGACTGTTTTTGGGGTTGAAGGAGGCATGTTATTTGTAACTAAAAGCTGTCTTGTAGGGTAACCAGCGCGGTCTTCACTGTCCAGTCACAGCACCGACAAAAAGACAATCTCCCTGTCATTTCAAACAACTGGCCCATATTGTAGGTGCTTAATAAACTCTATATTGAATTGTTAAATGATCCATGGTGTCCCCATCATAAAACAGTTTCAAGTCACACATTAAAGGGCAAAATGGGGAAAACTGTTCAGAGAGCATAAGCAGTTTCACTCTGAACAATATGGTGAAAATGCCTATACATTGTCATGGACCATACAGAATTGATCCTCGTGTGGATGCACAGGGGAGAGATGACAGACAGATATTGCTAAGAGAAGGTACCCGTCAAGGTGTTCTGTCTGAAGAGTTTGATAGAAGACGCTGTCTACTCCATGCTACTGAGATGCCCACTCCCCCACTTGAAGAAAGCCATGTACCTTCACAGCTGTCAGAATAAATGTTGCGTGAGAGGCCCTGTGTTTGTTAAGAAATAGTGGAGCTTATGTGGACAGGTTTTAATATCCAAGGACAGCGCAGCGATGCGATGTTTTTTAAGCATGATGAATGGTCCATTTCAGGTAAAGATCACACACACACACATACACACACACCCAGCCTTTTATCTCGCTCTCTATTTCTTTGATGATCATTCTAAAAGGATGAGGTATTCAAAAACACAACAAATGAGATGATCATCTCTGTTGAAAACCGATTATTTTCCTGGTAATGAAAAAAAGAAAACTGTTCCCTGAGTCTCCAAGATTAGGTCTGTGAGAATTCATCTCAATTCAGTCATTAGTATATATAAAATGGTGAAGATTCACTGCTAGATTAGGGGAAGAGGAGGGGAAAGTGTGGACCAACCCAATCAAAGAGACACATCAAACCAGCACAGCATTTCCACCAAGCCGCCTTGGTAAATAACATGCATTGCCACAGATTAATTCACACTTTGAAGCTATACATAATTGAGATTTCTTGGCTGCATGGAGAGAAGCGCTATCCTTGAGATTTCTTTTTTTTTACATTGATCTGTCTACTTCATACCCCAGAAACATTTTGAAAACAATCACTCAGAGGGATATGTTCAGATAAGTCCAATGCAATTAATGTCTAAGTTAACTTCATGCAGGAACTACAGGGACTCCTAGACTTAAGCAGCCATAATCACAACAGACGTCGTATTATCCGCTTCATATCAACTAGTAGCATTTTACGAAGTGTGAATAATGATTATAGATTATTTAGTTCATCTTAAAGCATCTCTAATTCTATCACACATTCCCCAATGAAATAGGTAATTTGCCTAATAAACATTCCCTTTGTCCTGAACTGCTGTATGAACGTTTTACATTCAGCTTTCAATCTATTTCAATTTCATATTCTTTGTTTGGATCTTTTCAGTATTTTATCTTATTTGGCTCCTAATTGTTGCAATAGTGTGTACGTGTTTAGCAACTTTTTAGTAATCAATTGTTTAATATATCCAAAGGTTTCTTTGTTTCAGTACAGGTTCTGTCATAAGTCCAAGAGACTCTTTGCTCTATTCTAAATCCACTCTCCGTCTTGTATCAACTCTAAACTAAATCCATGAGTGTATATGTCTTGTCCTGAACCTAATTCTAAACTCTTTAACATCTTTTTGGCTGTACAGTGACTCCATGCGCACCTGCACAGGCTTTTCACAAATCAATTTCTGAATTGAACAGAACTAGATGTTTTTCTATTACTTTTTTGTTTGTTCAACTGTCATTCGGCTTGGAACAAGATTGTATCTAAAAGTTTGTTAAGAGTATGTTGTCATGCAATCTGGAACATACTTTTCTTTGTTCTGGCTTCAGTTGATTGGAATGTCTTCTACAACTGTGTGAACGTTATC
>JACXGJ010005093.1:0-41080 GCA_016801105.1 Esox niger
GGGGGGGGGGGGGGGGGGGGGGGTGTTGGTCGGTGGGGGCTATACTGACTATTATCACCTTCCTCCACTAGCCGTTGTCTCAGCACTGAGATCCCCAACTCTCCCTGCTGGACAGGTTTGTCACGATAAACAGTCAGGTTGATATGGCTGAAATGAAGTATAATTTCTGGTAGACTACACAGATTTATTTTGACAGTATATGTTTCCTAGCAGTGTCTTGTTTTAGACATCCCTAGGCTAGGATTGATTTCCGCAAGCATTAGAGACGTTTCTTCAGAGTAACAATGGGTCAAGTGGCAGTTTAACTAGTCTAGCAGTCTAGTCCAGTCTATCCGCAGCTCTGGGTGTGTCTGACAGAACACATAAATGACGCTACATTGCCCTCTTCACAGCCTGCGTAGTAAGTTCCAGCTTAACAATAAATTCAAATGTTGCTATAACAGTACTATTGCAAGATGGCCTTTGGAACTGACCCCTCCTTTGAAGTGTGAAGCCCTGAGAGAAATGCACCTTGCTTCCTTGTGTATTTTTACTTTGCTTATCATCAACTAGTCCTATGACAAATGGTAATGAGGAAGGTTCAGGATAAAGGGGGACTTTATATTTGTTTGACTTTATATTGGTATACTGTGATTAATTAGTTCTTTGTTGAGCTCTCTCTATTTCAATGCCTAGGACCAAATCTATCCAAGGAACATCCAGCCTTGTAGAGCATAATACTGACCAACTAAAATGTGATTCCAGCTTTATTATTATTATTACATTGAAATTTCAAATATCCAAACATTTTCTAAAAACCTCTATGATTGTAACCAATATCACAATGGATATTGACAATGAAATAGAGTACAGTTATAGATTGTGTAAAACATGGATAAATGTGTCAAGAGGACCCTCTCAACTTACAACACAGAAACAAACTTAAAACAGATGAATATATGTGTAATTCCCTTTCTGAAAGCCAAAGTATATAATTGATGCCTTATTTGAGGCTTGGCTACCTACTTTACATTTTAATGGCATGAATATTTTAGAGTTTTTTTAGTAAGTCTGCACTCCAAAATAAAGATCTTAAGGGTACTAAGGAACATCATGTTTTTGGAACGGATTCATTTTATTTTTGGATATGCAGGTTGACCTTCATGTGGAATTGCCCTGATGCATTATCTTAAGCTCACTCTCTCTTTCTCTCTCCCTCTCTCTCTCCCTCACTCTCTCTCTCACTGCTGCAAATGTATTTGCAAGGTTCTTTGAGCTTTGTCTTGGTCTTTATTCTAGATGGATGTAGCTATACACACTATTTGTAGTTCAGTGAAAATAGCCTAATGTGGACAGGCTCATGTGAGGGGAATGCAGATAATACAGGGTAGCTTAGCTGAGCTAAATCTACTGAGTTAACCAGAGAAAGAGGATCCTGTCCAATTTAGAAATCAGTTTGGCCAAGGTGAGCCTGTGTACTGTGTAGAATACACAGTATTGTATGTAGTCTGCTGTCTGGAAGAGAATCTGTTATACTCTGTTTGTTTCGTTTCAATTACTACTTTGACAAAATGATAAAGCAGTGTTCTCACTAAACCAATTATCTTCATCATGTTGTATTATTGTGCTCCACCTTCCCATCCACCACCACTATTCCTATACCACTTCACCTCCCGTCCACCACCTTTATACCTATACAGCTCCACCTCCTCCAAACTGTCTCCTCTATGGCTATACTGCTCCACCTCCTCCACCACTATTCCTATACTGTTCCCGTGCTGCTCAGCAGATCTAAATCATTTATAGAGCCTGGCCAAAAGGAGCGAGAGAGTGTACTCATATAATACAACCAAACCCAGCATCAGGTTGCTGGAGGCGGGGGGGGGGCATTGTGGTGTGGATGGAAAGGTTAGGAGGGATCCATCCCAGGACATCTCTAGTTGTCATCTCTTCGGGTTGTTCTGGCTGGGGGGGAGTGGTGGCTGGTGGTGGGGAGGGGAGGCTGGGCTCCGGTTCCATTCATCTCTGCACGGATCTGAATATTTAGCGCCTCAAAGACCGGTTGGAGAGGCAAGGTGCTGAGAGCCACACCACAAGGGGGATTGACAGGTTGTCCTCCAACCATCACCTCAGCTGAGGGAAAATGCAGAACCAGGCTTAGACATAATTCAAGATGACCTCAGATGACTTCAACTAATCAGTTATTAAGCTACTATCTTCCTGGGAATAATTGGTCTAAATTGGAGGATTTTGTTAAATGCTTCTGAAATGTAGCACTTAATGAAAATAATATCACGTTTGTGAATGATCCCAGAAAGGCACTGGAGTATGAAAGAGAAGTATTTGTCTTGGCTGCCTGTCATAGTACGAGTCTTCGCAATTGGAAGGAAATGCAATTAATTTGATTGGATGACACAAAGCTTTGAAAGGGTATGGTTGAGATCACATACAACAGAAAAAAATAAGATCTGACACCTTCCCTCCTAAAGGTCATTTATGAAACAAATGTGAGAGTCACAGGAACTCCCTTTAAGAGGGCATCCAACTGGTCTCTAATAGGCATACAGAGAGTTAATGGATGCATGGATTAGTCTACTGACCAATCAGAAATGATCCTATTCCTTAACCCTGGAGTAGACTAATGCCAAACAACCAAAACAGGGGCTCCCATCCACTGCTCAGCTTACCTGGGGGATGTATTTCTGTGCTGTACATTTCAAACCGGACAGGTCTCCTGCTGTTTAGAAGGAATGGAATGTGTACATGGATTTCAAATTGCTGGGAGGGCGTGACTAGTCCTTAAACCTCCACCAATGGATAAATTGACCTCCTGGATGGAATTAGCAATTTCAGCCCTAAGAAACCCGGTCACCAAAGTGGTATGGTCAGTTCTCCATTCCTGCCGACTAACCCCCTGCTTTGACGGTTCGCCGTCCCTGACCTTCTGTCTCCTGTCTTAGGGTTGTGCTCAGTGCATATAAGATGGTGCAACGTACTTGACATGACAGCCCACTCTACCATAGACGTGGGGGGGAGCTGAAGTGGAAAATAAATCTTGCCCTGCAGTAATTACCCCTAATGACCTTAGCTGTTGGGCTTATCCTGGAAGATTCATTAAGGGCCAAAAACAGGTTGTCTGCGCCTAATAACCTCTTCGGAGTTGAGCGCTAGGCTAAATCATAGCAATGATTACCCTAGCCTTGGACGTAACTGGATTCGGTTAGCACAGCGCCTTCCTGCCTGCCACTCCACCCCCAGGCCAACAGCTCTCCGTGCCTTAAATAATACATTCCTGTCAGTATTTCACCATGTTATTTCAGACCTAATCACTATTCGAAAAGGTGACAGTGTTCCAGAGCCGTAGGCGTTGTAGTTAGCGTCCCCAGCAGAGGAGGCCAGTTGGTGTTGAGGTGTACCAGGAGTACCTTCAGCCAAGACAGGAGGACCTACCACGGTACTACTGGATATCAGCCCCCTAATGGCTGTTGCAGGAAGGCTGGCAGATGGCAAAGCCGTCTGTTCAAACGTTAGGTATTCTGGATGAGTCATCCCCAACGTCCAAAGCTCACCCAGCCAGGAACGCCTATGCAGTCGCGTCCTATGACCTCTCACCTACCCGCCACTTTCTCCTCCAGGTCTGTATGGAACAGCACTGACTCATAGAAGTACCTCATGTTGAGTGTACTGGGTCATGTTGCCGAGTGTAGGCATTGCCATGCAGTCTTAGATAAACTGGGAGGGCTGTGTTCAGAGGTCTTTTTTTAAACGCTGTTATTGTATCTCTGTGACTGTATGTGAAATAATCATATGTAGTGGGAGGCTTGTTCTTCTGGTTCTGTGTGAGAGCAGATACTTTACAAACATCTGCCTGGGGGAACGTGCTTTCAGACCAGGAGTTTGTATACACTCATGGCAGCCAACCTTCTTGAAACAGCTGGCTACAGGACTGTGACCTTTGGAATAAAGTTATGGTGACAGCTTCAACACTGCCAAACATTTATCTTTGATCGTTCTGATTCCCTGTGGCATTTAACACCAGAGTGCATTTCTGGTCATGGGAGTGATTTATCACAAGCGTTTTGGTGTTCTTCTATTTAAGAAATGGGGTCAGTTAATATCACCACTTTGTAGTGTTGGCGCCTGAATGTTTTGATGTTTTATTCTGAAATTCTTGGTCAACTCACAGTCTTTTTGTTAAAGTCAATCTGTATTTTTTGTTTGACAGGAAAGTAGTGAATGATGGAGACAATTTTTGCTGAAAGCTAGCAGGCCGGATTTGAACCCACACTAGAGCGTTAATGTGGATGCAGCGGCTTAGAATCTCAAATTTCAGCTATCTTTCGATAATTTATTAATGGTTAAAAGTTAAATATTATTTACAGTGAACATGATCTCATGGGTCACTTATCATATTAGTAAAATGTCATATCATACTCTAGGCCTACTGGTAGCCAAATTTCAATGTCTTAAATTGAAAGGTCTTTGGATAATGGTACACTAATTTTAGGAAATCTCCTGACAAGTTAGAAGGTTGTAACTGACGGCTGTTGGGGGGCTACAGTGTATTAGTATTTCTAAGGCCAGATGGTCTGCTTGAAGTAGACCAGCGACCGCCAACGGTGTGTGTGAGACTTCAACAGCTGTGTCTCAGCACTGTCCTATCAACCTTTGTATTTCCACGGCAAAGGTCAGTGTGGCGCTTCACCCAATTCTTGGGTTTCAAAACAAACCCCCTTCTTTCTCACAGGGCAGGCTCCCCAAAATAGAGGGGCAGATATTTACTACCTCAATTTCTTGGCCACTGTCAGATGGTATACAAGGAAATCTAAGAAGAATATTTATGACAGTGACCAAGACACGCTGTACAACTTTTTGTTTTCATGCCAAATCTACCACCCCGTCTTCCTCCAACCCTTATGCAATTCCAGCCTTCCCCTAATCTATTGGATATCCTACCCATAATGCACTGGTTCAAATGACTGCTTTTTTGAATCACTGGTCAAGTGAAGGCCTCTATTTCATTCGTTAGTACATTTTCCCTGGGGACGGCCAGAAAGGAAGAGAGAGCAAGTCCTCTGCTGCAGAAACTATTTCCATATTTAGACTGAGATATCTGCAGCAGGCCAGGGTTGCTATGGGACTGTCCAGAGGACAAGGATGTTCTCTCCTGCCGTCGTGTTAAAGCTGAACACAGAGTACAGCCCCGTTGAAAAAGCTTGTTCTGTATGCCTTGAATGCCGCACCCTTACGTGACGGTGTTGTTGTGAAACAAATGCCTCACCTCTATATTTAGGTGGATAGGAGTTACCATGGGTAGTACTCCCTGTGCACCATCTTTTTGCCTTGACTGCTGTGTTACTCTGGAAAGGAGAGGCAGGTGATGGGTAACTGTGTCCCTGCAGGTGTGGGATTTTACTGACCCCTAGTGCTGGTGCAAGGACCAGGGACCCACCCTAATGATGAACCATGCGCCAGGCTGCCCAGTAACCTGTGCAGAATACAGAGCCAGGCCACTGCACAAGGCTGCTTACAGGTTTGAAGCGGCCTTTATCTCTCAGCCAAAGTGGCTCAGTCTGAACCTTTTGGACCGGCCAAGTCTCTGGGTTCTGTCTTTGTGCTGCTGCAGTACAGCTCTGGCCGTCTCCTCATCTCCTCCCATCCATTAGTAGAGTCGTGACCAAGGAATAAAAGAGGGAGGGAGGGAGGGGGAGGGAGGGAGGGAGGGAGCAGGCATTTGTTGTTTTGGAGCTGCTGCCCGAACACCTCTCTTCAGCAGCCCGAGACACGGCTCACAGCCCAAGGACATAGCAGCCTGGGCACTCCCATTGCCCTGCACTATAATTTCCCACCTGTTCATCGGTGGAATGGTCACCTAAGCCTGCTTATACCTCTAAAAGCACCCGCTGTGGCCATGCAGTCCGGACCAGACCGAGGAGTCGGACATTTGATTTGATTTCAGACCAAGCGGTCTTCACTGATCATCTCTAAGGCAGACGCTGACTGCCGCATGTGAATTTGACTGGGCTGGACTCCTGCCAGGTTTCTCCCTCAGTCGTGATATGTCTGCTCTGCAATCGCCGACGAGTGAGGTGAACAGGGCCCAGCCTGCTTCCTGTCTCATGCCACCCCCCCTCACACACTGGCTTCTGCCTCGTTTTTTCCCCCGTTTGCTATGCAGTTATATGATAACAGTTTAAAGGCAGGAACCTGCTACCTGCTCAACCTGGGCGTCAATGATGAAACGCCTTAATGAAACTTGTGTGCCACTGACACACTGTATACTTTGTCATCATAATTGAATGGCCGCTTTGCCCATAAATCAGGTTTAGAGTAGAGATATGTGTGATGAAAGATGGAGCCAGGTCGTTTAGATTCTTACTATGATAACAACCCTTGTGGCACAATATCTGCCTGGTTACAGTGAGCACTGGGCGGCCTTTGTATAACATAAACCATCCCCTCTTTAGGTAATAATAACACTCCTGTACATTTGTGGTAACGGAGAGCTTCGTGCCTTAGTTTTTTTCTCTTCCAGGTCAAAGTATCACTATATTGCATTGTGCTCTGTGAGGTTGTTTAAAGAACAGAACATGTGACAAGGAATGGCTGCCAACAACCTTACAGAAGGTATTGTAATTGGAGAAGAGTATGTCTCCCTGTTTCACCGCAATGGGATATGGCTTCGGAAGCTCAGAAGTGCTGACAACTTCACAGGATCTCTAGCTGATCCTTCATCTCTTCCAACATTTGAATCGCACTCTCGTCTCTCTGTATCTCGTCTCTCTGTATCTCGTCTCTCTGTATCTCGTGTCTCTGTATCTCGTCTCTCTGTATCTCGTGTCTCTGTATCTCGTCTCTCTGTATCTCGTCTCTCTGTATCTCGTCTCTCTGTATCTCGTCTCTCTGTATCTCGTCTCTCTGTATCTCGTCTCTCTGTATCTCGTGTCTCTGTATCTGGTGTCTCTGTCTCGTGATGGTCCCTGTGGGGTCTCTCTTATCTCTCGCTGCGCCAAGTGTCCTCCCAGTGATGTAACGCAGTAGATGCATGCTACAGTGTATGCATGTTCTATGAAACCTCCCTTGGGATTTTCAGATGTTTTTCTGGTTCGACTGGCCTTCTGCCAGTTAAACGACTAGATAAGGTTCAGACTCGTTAGGTGGGCATTCTGCTAAAGACTAGGTGACTAAAGTCTGGGTTGTTTCAACATCAAATCAAATCTGAACATTCATACAGCAAGGAGTCAACATCAAACAATTGTGTGGTAACACTAAAAGGTCAAAATGACATATTTTTTTTAATTCTAGTTGTTGCATAATTGACACATTTTGTTTTAGGATGAATTCTCCATAGACTATGTTACATATTGACATGGAGTTACAGTGTTAATGTAGCTGTCCCCAAACAAATAATGGAAAATTATTAGAGATAACAATGAAAGTGTAGTTGCTAATATATGTGGATTCTACAAAATGTAAGTTTCTTGACGTTTGTTAGGCATAGCTTTGTTTGTATCCAAAATATGCAATTGAAAATCATATATTTTTTCTCCATTTTCCAACAGTGTACAATACACAACTTATACCTTTGTAGACCAGATTGTGACTGTCTTAGAGAAAAGTGCAAACTCTTCTGCATGTAGAGAATATTTTGTATTATGTTTTAGTTGCAACTGTCAATTTTTAAGGAATTTATTTGTGACACTGAGTAACAGCCCTTAGGCGGCAAAGCCATAGTCTGGTTCAAAGTATTCGCTTCTATCTAGGGACGAAACAAGGACACATTCTGGGTGATAATTGGCTCTCATTGCTAATGCTGCCAAACACATTTCTCTCGGCCCTCCTGTTTTCCTTTATCCCCCTGGTTGCTCGGGTCTCCATCTCATTACCTCGTTGGACGGACAGGCTGGTCCCAGGCTGGCGCTCCAGACAGCCCAGACAGCACTTGACATAAGACTGCTCTCTTATTGGATGTGAACGGTAGTCATTTTAGGAGATGAGCGCAATCCAAAGTTAATATTAAGACGGGACAAACCATCTCTCTCACCTCGCATCCCTCTTGCAGGTTCTGCTGGAGGTTGTCCCTCTTTGACCACATCTGAGCTGTTTTTTTAATGAGAATGCAGGGGATGGCAAGGCATGTTTGAACCCATGTACATGAACAGTAGATGACAGAAGGGTAGGCTTGGATTGTTTGCAACGATGTTGCATCTCATCATTGTCCAGTGAAAAGTTGAATGAAGAAGACAATTGATCACAAAATGATGAAAGCAATTTGTATTTTCCAATTAATAACCATACAAATATGGAATTTCAGAATCAATTATGTACACATTTCCTGGACTCACTAACATTTCTGACAGTACTGAGTCAGATTCAAACTGTGTAACATAATCCTGACAGACAGCTATGATGTGTCATTTCACAGCCTATACAACATGCCTAACGTTGGGTTAGTGGAGAAATGTTAGCCTTTTATCTTATTTAGATGCTCATGGTGGCCTTGCTTACTTTGCCTTTGGATAATTGATTATGAGATATTAAATGTTCTCCCCGGTGTTACTGAATACCTCTCTTACAATATCACATTACTTCCCAAGAGGACCTCAGGCTCCAAGTTTCCCTTCACTAAATTAGCCATTGCAGCGATGTTTTGCTCTGTATCCTCAAGCACCTTATTGGAATTAGCGGAGTGTCTGCAGCGGTAGTATCTCTTTCTGCAGTGGTCGGCCTTTGTGCCTTTTGTACCAGCAGTATAATTAATCAGGAAGTATCACCGTCGTCAGAGAGCTGAACAGGAAAGACTCGAGGGTCAGCGTAGCGGTTTGCCTGGTGGAATCCCAGGTTTCCAAAGGGGTTTAAGCTGCCATATTGTAGTGGGTGTGGGATCAGGGCGACTTTAAACCCCAAGCTTTCCAACGATCAGTCGTTTGTCTCTACAGTTATGATGTAAGAACGAACTTTGTCAGCCATCAGGGTGTAGTCAATATTGAGATTTATAGACTGTAATATTTCCACTGTCTGAAGCCTAACGCAAACTATAATGACTTTACAAGCACAGTTGGAAATAAACAGGCATGTCCAGTCATCACAAACCAACTGTTTAGACTGATGACGGGAGACCTCTTAACCTCCTGGGATCTCATGCCCTGCCCTTACTGATAAAGTCCTACACTATTCTCTCCAATCCTGTTAAGGACTTGCAAACAGGGCCTTAAGGGTCACAGATTATCAGTTGATGTCAGTTAAAAATAATGAGACCAGAATAATTGCTGTCCCGCCTCAGATGACGCGTGTGACAGGATGGTCTTAGCAGCCAGAGGTGTCTGAGTGTAGGCAAGAGAGGGAGATGAAGTGCTCGACTGGGTTCGTTTGTTCATACGCTGTCGCTCCATTTCACTAAAACACACCCTCCTGTTCTGTCGGACGAGGCTCCTCACAAGGGGACTTGGACATTACCTGCAGTCGAAGCATGGCTGTTTGAGTTGCACGTTGTTCATTTATTGATCATGATGCTGTTGGGGAGTACAGAGTAGATGCTGATTTGCGGGTTATTCATTACTGGTGTTGCAGCTAGCCTGTAAGACAACCGATCCCTGGAGACAGCTTTATTTGACTACCGTTACTAGATCCACCAGTCACGTTGCTGCTTCCAACACAGTCATAAACGTACAACCCTTTCTCCATCTGATCTTAACCCTGAATGAATTGGCACAATATCACAGCCTTTTTTCTGAGCGCTGAATCCGCTTTCTAATTAGATCCAATTACTGTCCCACTAGGTAGAGGCAGATATTGTGCCTGAAAGTCCGACGCTCTTCTCCGTCCCTCCCCGGTCTAAGCACCGCCTCTTTCCCAGCCTTCGATCTGACCCTGTGGTTGTCCTTGACTCCTTGTGGATGCGGGCCTCCCCCCTGGGAACGTTCAGATTTAGATTGACCGCTAATCTGACAACAATTAGGAAGCATTAACGAGGGGTGTGGTGGCTGTGCTGTTTGGTGACTGCTGAGGGCGTTCAAGGAACACGACACTCCCACAATAACTTCCTGAGGTCAGAATTAATGTGGGGTTGTCTTAGAATCTGCCTTTGATTGTCATCTAGCTTTTCTCACCTGCGGGTGGGGAAAGCACACTGTTCAAATTTAGAGAGGTGATGGGCAGTAGACCCTTAGACAAAAATAAGAAGCGCTCAGCTCATCTATTTTTAGTAAAAATATTTTCTTTCGGTGCCTGGTTCAAATGGTATGGACTGTATAAAGGAAACACCTAAATGCCCTGTCTTTGGTAGAGGACAGTTTATTCAACTGAAACTGGTGCCGTTGAATGACTGGGATCAATTCAACAAGAGTAATAAGAAGTCAAAAGGAGTCTTGCAATTTAATCAGTGTAGTTGTTCTAATGCATTTTAAATTTCAACCATTACTAAAGAATAAACAGGGGTAACTACATTTCTAATGTTATAGTCCACAGTTCTGCATTGTAGCAACGAAACACACTGAACAATGGACTGTTTGGAGTTGAGCCACAATGGATCTCTTTAAGTCCTGATTGGTCAACTGTAGGTGCCAACTGTATTATTTCGCAAGACTCGGATTCTCGTGTTCCCGGGACAGGCCAATAAAACACGTGAGATGGCCATACATGCATTTTCCCAAAACAATAAGTCTTTTTTATTTTTCCTGGAGGCTTCTTTAAACAGAAGCTCAATAAGATGACTATCTAATTACGCCAGTCGTCCTGCTACTTCCTGGGAGATAAAAGGTGCGCTGAAAGTGAGCCAATGTCTGATGGGAGCAACAGGGGCACTTAGACACCCAATTGTTTGCCAATAAGGGCACCATAGCCAGCATGTCTCAATAAAGTACCAGACTGGCCACACAACTTGTGTGGAATATTTGTATCAATGGTAATCAAACAATAGCAGTGATGGGAACAGTCAGTAATAGAGTGTGTAGTCCATGGCTGTCTATCTGCAGTTAGACTGGACATCCTTTCCTTCAGAGAGGCTTCCCACAAGGAACAAAATAAGTTCTCTCTCAAAGATGACAACTTGGGCAAATATGGCAAATTGTAGGTTCATTCATCAACACAATTTCTGGTCTGTAGTCAGGTATTTCATCTCTGGTCAGTAGTCAGGTATTTCATCTCTGGTCAGTAGTCAGTTATTTCATCTCTGGTGAGTGTTCAGCTGTTTCAAGACACCGTTCACACTCACCATCATGGCGCACGTTGACCTTTGACCTCACAGGTGAACTAAATTCTCGCTCACTAGGATGCTCAGTGACGATTATTATAGACATTGCATATTGTTTCCTGCGGTTTTGTTTAATGAAGACATACAATGTACAGTACCAGTATGTGAATGCTATATCTGCAGTTATCTGTGTCTGTCTGAAGGTCATTCTGTCTGTCTGTCTAGCTGTCTGTGCATCTGCTTCCTGGAGAGGAGAGACAGAAAGGAGCTAGGCCCATCTGCATATGGCCACAATGTAAACCCTGCCTGGGCCGTCACAAGCAGCTTGTGTAAGAGCTAGTCACAAGACTGAGGATAACCGCTATATATAACGTACCTTAGATAGCGAGGGACTTTCAGGGAACAGGGCACCCAGATAAGAGCCTATTAGCTTGCAGTGGCTAGAGATGAACAAGCAACCTGCTAGCTTCTTAAATCACAGGCCTTGAAAGTTAGTGCTGAATCTCCACTCATCAGAAAATCTCTAAAGGAGGATAGTCAGGTCTTCTCTGTTTCTGTCTTTCTGTCCATCTGTCTGTCTCTCTGTCTCTTTCATGCCCTATCGATGGGTAAGGTAGTACATAGCTAGTCAAGGTAGTACATAGCTAATCAAGGCATTACGTAGCTAGTCAAGGTAGTACATAGCTAATCAATGTATTACATAGTTAATCAAGGTAGTACATAGCTAGTCAAGGTAGTACATAGCTAGTCAAGGTAGTACATAGCTAGTCAAGGGTTTAAGTAGTTTTCTTTTCAAGACCTTCAAGTGCAGAGCTGTTGTCTTTCTGTCAGAAGACCATTTTAGAGGCCACTGTAGTACTGCCGACGATTCATTCACCAACCATGTCACACGGATCTCTGAGAGGTCACTGTCTTGGAACAGGAACTGTAGTCAATGCTCCCTGTCCTCATTAGCCTACAGGTTGACCTTCTATGGTTGTGCTTTGAGTGAATCGGAGAGAGGGTGCGAGAGACAGAGGGGGAGAAAGAAACAGAGAAGGGGAGAGGGACAGACAGTGAGCTTCGGTGACCCTGTGCCGTGTGACTCGTTCCACTGACTTTGTAGCACCTGACTGCACTTGTGACGGTGAATTTTATATAACAGAACACACTGTATAGCCATTTAATTACTATCATTAGGGATTTTTGCTGGGGTGATGGGGGAAGGGGGAACTACAGATTCTGTTTCGTGGGTTTTTGACTGAATGGGAAGGAAAGACGTGCCTTATCAAAACCCATGGAAGTCGTCTTTCAGACGGCTCTTCACACTGGCCTCGAAGACCACCCTCCCTCTGCCTTTTCAAAAGGTCACCGTGAATTCTGGAGCGTGTGTTTGCTGTGTGTTGAGGCTGCTGGTCGGGTCTCCTAAAAGGAGCACATGGTTGACATTCCCTACTGCTTCATCCCCCCCTGTCACCGGGAGCACTCTGCCGATGTCCCGTATTTGAGAGGTGGGGGTATAACTGTCCCCCATAGCAGCTGGAAATGAGTGAGGCAACAACGTGTGAGGAGGGAAGGAGGGGGGGATAAAAGGACCAATGTGCTGGAAGAGTGAGGCTGGACCTCTTAGTCCAGGAGACTGAGGCAGTGTGAGTCTGCATTATTATTAGCATAATGACACCTGTGCTTTCAAACAGGGCTGTGCTCGTACAGATGACCTGTGCTCATACATTCATGTCTGAAGGAGTTGGAAGTTGTTGATGCCACTTCAGAAAAACAGAAGTGTTAGTTTATTCTGTCGGATGACTAATTTCCATTTTAGGTGAACGCAGAACAAGGGTGTCTGCTCACCATTTGATAGGATGATTATTTTTAATACACTTCTTTGAGTAACAAAAATCCCCCAGTCAACAATGTATGGTTTCAGATGGTTCCTGCATCGTGACTCACGAGGTGGAGCGCATTCAGTTGGACTCAGCGCTTAGGAACGTTCAGCCAGATAAATGCTATGTAGAACACATCCCTGTCTGATACGCTGGATACGGTGTGATGCCTGATCTATTTCATGGAATTTCTCTCTGCTACCTTCTACAACGTTTAGCTGGGTGTGGTTTTGGTTTTGAGTCCAATAGTATGGCTGGTGTGTATTGGGTTGAGTGTTAGAGGAAGGGTTGGGTGGTGCGGGTTGCTAGCCCCCCCCTTGGATGTACACACAGGCGGGTGTGTGAGCAGCATGTGATTGGTCTAAATGATGGTCCAGAGGACCACGTGTGATTCTGATAGGTCGTTCACTCTGCTGCCTGTCTCCTGCTACGCGAAGCATGCGATGACCGGTCACCATAAAGGCTTGACATGCATCTCCATGTCACGCCCCTGGACGTTCTGCAGAAGTGGTAGCGGTTTGGCGCTTGTAAACACGTGCACGTGGCATGTACTTGTGAAAGAGGACGCGCGTGCTCGTGCGTGCGTATTTGAGTGTGTTCCCGGATGTTCTTCCTATGACCTTAAACCTTCAGAGCCCAAGGATGTTTTATTGATTGATATCCAGGCTATGGAGAGGGAGAGGGGGAGGGAGGAAAATGGGCAGAAAATACAAAGCCTGCCTGGAAATAAACAGCTAGTCGGACTTTGCAGAAATTGATTAGCCTGGCCTCTTATTTTCCTGAAAGGGGAGAGAGACGGAGAGAGAGAGAAAAGGGATGGAAGGTGGGCGAGGGCGTTCTGCGCTAGGAAGATGGGATGAGTCAGAGACATGTGAGAGGGATGTGAGCGGAGTGTTGAAAGGCTCAAAACACCAGCTGCTGGAGTTAAACCTGCAGTTGGGATGGATGGATGGATGATGGATGGATGGATGGATGATGGATGGATGGATGATGGATGGATGGATGGATGGATGAATGGATGGATGGGCGGGGGTCACACCGTCCACCCTGCCACTGCAGATCCCTTATTTTCCGTGCCATGGTTGTTGTGCAACAGCTACTCTACATCTGCAACCAGTGTCAACTCATTACCCCCTTGTCTTTGATCCAGCAAACAGTGTACTATTACTTAATGGTACTGTGGGTTGTTGGTGTTACATCAAAGAGAACATAGCTTTCCTTTTGATGAGGCTTGTGTACGTCTGTTGTTTGTGGCACATCTAAGTCCTGCAAGTGGAATTTGTCTTTGTTTTTACAAGGCCAAATAGATGTTCTTAGACGGCTCATGTCAGTGTTCATGGAAAACGTTCTTGGAAATGATTGCCAATGATTGGTTGTAGCTGGTCGGAACCCCCTGACCACTTTGATGAAATTAGTGAAATTGGGTTGGTTATCGGAGGTGGACACGACGTGAAACCGAGCTGGGGGTATTTTGTGTTAGTTCCTCATCAAAGATGCAACACTGAGGCACAGTATCTTGAGTGGGTGTTTTGGCTGGGGGCCTCCTCCAAACTGCCCCATCAGGCACAGGTGGGAAAGACATAGTTTAAATGTGTTTAGTTTAGCCCACAGTGTAAATGTACCAGTCAAAAATGACTTTAAATATTCTTAAGGTTTACAGAAGACACCACCTTCTACACAATGTGACAAGGCCCATGTCCTCGTTTGCTGCTTCAGCTTTGACTTACTGTAAGTAAGCCTGCCACCTGAAGGCCACACACTGTCAGCCTGTAAACATGGCCGTGGCTGTTCAGGCAGAACATGAGGAGATCATACTTAAGAGGCTTGCTAGTAAAGGCCGGCACAGTCAAATCCGCCCGCTTCCGCAACGAGCACCTCCCATAGCGCCCCTCCCCTCACAAACACACAGCCACACAACAACATTATCAGAGTGAGTACACTGGATAACACATCGTTGTCATCTGGATGTGAGACTAGGCCTACATGGCTCATGTCAGATTTATGAGTCAGATGACCTGATCATGTTAAAAAGACATGCAAAAAAAGTGAATAAAACCCAAAATTTTCTCCTCAACTCTAGCTCCACTGTCCGCAGGCATAATTTCCTGTTGTCTCCCTCGCCCCATGAACTGGGCTTTCCAACCCCCCCCCCCAGTAACCGTAGTCACTTCCCTCCACTGTGACATATCCCCCCCAACCGCTTTTACTACCAGAGGAGCGCCAGCATCACAGAGTATCATGCTTTTACCAGAGCTCATTAGAACATCGTGGTCCCAGTCTGATGACTGACATGTCTGTCTTGGGTCTCGTCACTCTGTCCATTAGTTATTATTAGTGTGTGCTGAGGGAGACTGTCTTTACCTACTCTGCTGCAGGAGGCTGCTTACCTTGCCATTAATGTGAGTGGGAGGACAAAGATGCCTGATGGCCTGTTTAATTTTTAGCTTTAAAATAATTTGATATATAAAATGAGAGAGTACCTTGAATGTACTGCACTGCTTAAAAACGTCACTCTAACCTGTTTCACTTAATTTGCATCTCTCTCTCTCTCTCTCTCTCTCTCTCTCTCTCTCTCTCTCTCTCTCTTTATTTGCATGTCTCTCTCTCTCTCTAGTATGGGGAGGAGGAGGTCTCCTCAGACCGCCTGGATGCTGACTTCTCTGACATTGACCTCTCTCAGCTGGACGCTAGTGACTTCGACTCAGTCAATTGCCTCAGTGAGCTCCACTGGTGCAACGACCAATCAGACGTCTCCTCTGCCTCCATCCGTTACAGCACAGGAGACTCAGAGTTGTTTGAGGTGAGGTGCTTGACGTGTCCGCCCATGGTTCCACGCGGTTGTAGGTTCCAGTTCTGAAAGACCCGTACCCATAGATCAGTCTAATGCACAGATTTCATCCAACTTGTTCACAAACATTCACTATGGTCATTGAAGAATGAGCCAGTCCCCGCCACTCAGCCCTGTTTGTCCCCGGTCTATTTTACTATCCAGATTATAATCCCTTGTTCAGATTGATTTTAGAGGGGTGGAGATGGATTGGTACAATCCCCTCCGGGCCTTGTTTTGGATGCCAGTGTGGAAGCCATTGATCTCCCAGCTTAGTTCATTTAACCTTCAGATGGGGTGGGCCGGTGGCATGGAGTACAGTGGGTTGGGTAATATGAAACCATGCTCATTTCCCGCAGGCTCTCCCCACTTCGCTATCATTCCACCACCAGACTCAGCGCTCTTAGCAAGATGCCAGCAAACCTTTCTCTCCCCTGCTCGTCCCAGATATAAGAGGGAGATCTGTGTTGTAACTGTATTTATGCAAGCAACCCGTTCCTAATCTTTTGCCAGTGTTTTGAGCACAATTTACCAATAATTGGGCAGAAGATCAGAATGGGATGTCCTGTGTTAAAGCAGCCCAGTGGCGTGTTGGCGGTGTCCCCCCCCGAGGCTCTTGCCCTGGGACAGGAGAACCATCTGTGTCGTAACAAGCAGGCAGGCCGGTGTCTAATGAAGCCTTCTCTCTCTCCTGCCCCCTTCAGATAGAGGAGAACGCGGCGCTGCTGGCTGCTCTAACAGACAGCCTGGACGGCATGGTGGAGGACGTGGTGGGGGGGCTGTCTGTGTTTCCCTCGCTGGGGGAGGAGCCTGGGGAGGAGGAGGACCTCCCCTTCCCTTCAGGCTCCCTGAGTGGCGGCTCCCTGAGCCCAGAGACAGAAGACCCGTCTCTAGTAAGAACCCTTCCTCACTGTTTAAAGTGGATTTGGATGGGCCTCTGCTCTGACTGACCCACAGCATGGGTATGATAGGCAACAAAGGTCTGAATTTTTCTCATTTTGGGCTTTTCCATTCTATTTAGCAACCAGTACTTCTAATGAGAATGCTTTTTACAGGCGAGCAACCTGGCTGAACCACCACCCTGGTCTTGTAAAGAAACCGAGGCTCTGGCCTATTTCTGACCTCCCCTAACTCTCATTCATCCTTTATTTTGCGTTTCCCCGGCATTCTTCTACTTCTGTCCCTCCTTGCCGTCTTAAAGGCGTGATCTGCTACTCTCATGCCCATGTCTGCCTCCTAGGTTCCAGCCCGGCCTCCTATAGCTCAAGCAGTTACACTGTGGAATAAACCCTGATGCAGAGTTCCATGTGTCCCAGTCCATCCCTATCTACCGTTACCCCACCCCCCTTTCCCCGTTCTCTGCTTCCCCGTTCTCTGCTTCCCCGTTCTCTGCTTCCCCGTTCTCTGCTTCCCCGTTCTCCACTCCCCTGTTCTCCGCTCCCCCGTTCTCCGCTCCCCCGTTCTCTGCTTCCCCGTTCTCCACTCCCCTGTTCTCTGCTCCCCTGTTCTCCGCTCCCCTGTTCTCCGCTCCCCTGTTCTCCGCTCCCCTGTTCTCCCTGCCCTCTCCTCTTTTCACACTGTCCCATGGGATGCCTACACCCCTCGCCTCTCAGATCCACGCTTCCAGGAAAACAATGTTTTTCTTTTCAACTCTTGTCCCTATCTACTCATGCTTGCTCATGGTTGCAACAGAAATGTGTTACTAGAGCATACATTAATTTGATTTCTTCATTGCATTAAGAAATATTTGGCTGAATAATATTCTGTGAGTTCAGACCGGCATGCGAGTAGCTATGGCACAAAAATGAACCAGGAAGTCTGGTGTAATATATGCCCTGGTTTTATTCCTGTGTTGTGTCCTTATTGCTCCTGTCGACAAAAAAGCCACCATACTTCCTTAATGTTCCTTAGGTTTCAAACAGACACAGACTTTGGACGGGTTTTGAGGCACTGTTTCACATTATCAAGGAGCTGGTTACAAAGGTCCATTGTGTTAGAGCTCTGAATGAAATGAGCTGCACACCTTCAGGTCACAGCACCTACTTGCTCTGACATCATTCAATTACAAGATACTATTCAGGATGGATATCATTGAAATTACACGAAAGGACAGTTTTCTCAAATGTATTGAAATTACCGTCACGATGTCCTGAAATGGCTTAACAATATTAATGGGAGTTGGTATTAGTTGGCAGCAATAAGTAGAAAAAAAGAGCTGGTATTCTTCTGTTGTTTTGCATGCTAGTCATGCAGACGTAAACATGCTGTGGTGTTTTTACTGACAAATATATAGACTGTTGATACGATGAGCTGGGATAGTGGAATGATGGCCAGTGTGATGCCACCATTTTATAATCCTGTTCAAAATCTGGACCTCATGCATTTATGTTTAGACCCCCCAAAAATGGCCCATCCATTAGTTGAAATGTGATTTAACATGTTGACATGTACCAGTCCACCTCCATCCCTCTCTGCCTGGCAGTCTCTCTCCATCCCAGTGACAGACCAGCGCATTAATGCCTGATGTGACCCTGGGGGTTTCGTGACTGGTGTGCTATTGGAGGAGCCCTCTGCTGGCAGGAGCTGTATTTGCACCTGACCTCAGTGTTTGTGTGTGTGTCTGTGTGTTAGTGTGTTTGTGTGTTTGTGTGTGTGTGTGTGTGTGTGTGTGTGTGTGTGTGTGTGTGTGTGTGTGTGTGTGTGTGTGTGTGTGTGTGTGTGTGTGTGTGTGTGTGTGTGTGTTTGTGTGTGTGTGTGTGTGTGTGTGTGTGTGTGAGTGTGTGTTTGTGGGAGTGTGTGTTTGTGGGAGGGTGTGTTTGTGTGTGTTTGTGGGAGTGTGTGTGCGGGTGCTCAGGCGTGCATGTGAGCAGAGAACAAGGGCCACATTGTGCCTGGCAGGGCAGGAAATGGGCCAGAGTAGAGTAGAGTAGGGTAGTCTTTCATGGCATAGATGGGCTCAATGTGCCAAGCAGCATTTTGTACACACTGATGGAAACCTTCAGTACCCCTTCACGTCCCTCAAAAAAGGACTGAGTGGCACCATTGAACTCCAAGCCAAGTTGGCACAGTTTTAACTCAATTACAACCATTCACCTCGCTTATTTCATCATCTGTTTTTACAAGGCCTTTAAACATGCCACACAGGGCCAGCAAGTATTGAGCTATCAGCAAAACCTCCTTTAACCAGTCGGATCGTCCTCCCCTCTCACATCGACAGTAGACACTCCACTGCATTCATGATGTGTGCCAAAACCAGCGCACCTCGGGGGATTGTCTGAGCACATTTCTATCATCTGATGGTTTCACTTGCAATTCTAATGAATTAAATGCGTGGGAATAAATATCCATTTGGCATTTCAGTGCATCATTGTGTCCCCGGTGAAAAATACCCAAGAGAGAGTATCGTATATTTCCGTTTTGATAATTGTATTCACTAGCTTTGAGCGCCAGGCACACTGGATGGAGGAGAGGAAAAGAGAGGAATATTTTGCAGGTGGAGTGGTTCATGTCAAGAGAGATGACAACTGTTGATGCTGCTGTATGTTCTGCTGAGGGATTGACTGACCAGATTTTCTAATTCCAGTTGTCCTAATCTATGTCCCCCTACAGCTGAAAAAGCTCCTGCTGTCCCCACCTAATGTGCCCACGGGCCTGGAGTTAAACAAAGAAAGCAGCAGCGTACATCGCCATAGCAGCCGGAACCTGAATTTAAAACCTGTCAGGCCTTTTGCGAAGGTAAGGACACACATCGTTGCCGAAACAGTTGGCACTCTTGCCCTTTGTGGGTAGAAAAAGGTTGACATTGAACAATTTTTTGGGTTCCCCATATGCATTTATTTGGTTTGCAGTTGAACAAATCCAAACAATCAGTATCATTTAGCTTATTCCAAAAATAAATAAAAAAATGTCCTGGACAATATTATTATCATCTTTAAAATTATTAGACCACCGTCCACAGTCAAACACGGAGGAGGTTCATTGATGCTGTGCTCATTTTTTTTGCTCTGTCTGTCACTGGGTGCCTTGAGCATTTGCATAGCAACAAGAGATCAGCAGAATACCAAGGCATTTTGGACAGCACTGTATAATGTAGAACCTGTTTTAGAGAGCTGGGTCTCTGTCGAAGGTCATTGCTCTTCCAGCAGTACAGTGACCCCAAATGCACTTCAAAAGGCACCAAGGAATGGTTCAACACAAAATGCTGAAAGGTTTTGAAGTCCATCTAAATCCTATTAAAAACCAGTGGAGAGAACTGAAGTGGTTTGCACATGAAGAATGAGGATGGTTTGCAAGTACAGAGGTGCAGGAAGCCAATCCATTGCTATTGGAAGCCAATCCATTGCTATTGGAAGCACTCAATTGTACGTATTATGGCCCTGGGCTGAGCTACCAAATAATGAGTCCATTGTTTCCATTTTTGTCAATGCCATTTCTTTTTAATTTTATGTTTTTAAAATATTTATTAGGCTCTGAATTGAAAACAAACACTCAACATTAACAACGAAATAAACATGGAGATTATATACTTTGGTAAATTTTCAGCCAATGCCTGATGGGACTTTTTAGACAATTGTGAGAAAGTGAATTAGTGCCAATACTGTGTGTAGAATAGAGCTTTGTGTTATGATATATTGCTCTACCTAGAATGGATTTGAGCTCTTTCTAGAATAGACCTGTATTTTGTTGAATGTAGAATAAAATGAAGCTCTTTTTGTAGAATAAAAGTCAGTAGAATAAAAGGAAGAATGTAGAATGAAGCTCTGTGTTGCCTTTTAAAGTTGCAGGAAGAGGGGATGCTGGTTCAAACCAAGTCTGTGTTTTTAAATATTACCGTAGTCTTGGCTTTTCAGCTCCGGTGGCAAGGGCTGAGGCATGTGACATCTGTGGCATTAGAGTGAGTGAGTGAGTGAGGCTGAGGCTTTGGAGTGACAGATGGCTGTGGTGTTAACTGGGGGAAAGGCTAGGGCAGCTCTAGCATTGAGCGGATGGTTACATAAAGATAGAGTGCATCATAGTATCTCACTTTCTCTTTTTCTCCCTAGCTGTCACTGTCTCGCTGTCTCTTGCTTCCTCAATGTCACTACTGTCTCTTGCCGGTTCTTTCTCTCTTGCTGTCTCTCTGTCCCTCTCTCCCTCACGTGTAAGCCTTCTCTCCCTCATTCGCTCGCTGTCTCTCCCTCATTCGCTTGCTGCCTCTCCCTCATTCGCTCGCTGTCTCTCCCTCATTCGCTCGCTGTCTCTCCCTCACGCGTTCGCTGTCTCTCCCTCACGCGTTCGCTGTCTCTCCCTCACGCGTTCGCTGTCTCTCCCTCACGCGTTCGCTGTCTCTCCCTCACGCGTTCGCTGTCTCTCCCTCACGCGTTCGCTGTCTCTCCCTCACTGCTCGCTGTCTCTCCCTGACGCGCTCGCTGTCTCTCCCTGACGCGCTCGCTGTCTCTCCCTGACGCGCTCGCTGTCTCTCCCTGACGCGCTCGCTGTCTCTCCCTCATTCGATCTCAAGACGTGATATCGGGCCATTGGTATGAGTCAGTTAGCCTAGCATTTAGAGATGCTAGTCAGCAACTGGAGGGTTGTTAGTTTGTATCCCAGGAAGTGGTTCTGTCGGAGAGTCTGCTGGCTACTGGGTGGTTGCTGTTATATAAGCCTACATGCCCTTGCATGCCTTTGCGCCCAACTGATGAATAATGAGGGAATCTAAATGAAGAAAACTATTCACAATCACAAAGAAGTGTCACTCTGTGCTGATTGTGTTTAAATGTTCACTTGTCAGTATACTTACTCGCTGACTGGGCATAGAATGCATTGTTAATCTCTTGGGTCTGAACCAACTCTCTGTGATTCTGCCTGCAGCGTAACTGCACACAGGAACGTAGGCCTCGAGTGCTTCCGCCAGCCGGACGTCTGTGCACCGAGCTCCACCGACACCTGACCACAGCACAGGAGGCCGAGGACACTCCTTCAGCTGACACGGAGGAGGAGGAGGAGGAGGAAGATGACGAGGAGGAGGACAGCGAGTCTGAGGATGAAGAAGACGAGGAGGAGGAGGAGGAGGAGGAGGAAGAGTCCTCTAGCAGTGAGGGCGAGACCTCCACCCCCCCTGAGCCCGCCAAGCCCCAGTTCACCTCAGAGAAAGAACTGCAGTCCGTGGTGGAGCTCATTAAGTACATGCACACCTACTGCCTGCCCACGCGCAAACAGGCCGCCTGGGACCGCAAAGAGCGCGAGTGCCCCGGCCAAGTACGCAGGGCCAGACCTGAGTGCCCCCCGGCACGCATCCCCCCGAACTGTCACAAGGCCGCCCCCCAAGTCCAGAGCAACGCCTCCAGGCCGCGCCTTGCCTTTACCCGCCGACGGGAGGTCAAAGCCAACTCTCTCTTGCGCGAACTGCTTGAAGCAGTCAACTCCTTTGATGTGAGCCAGCCTTACAGGCTCCATAGCCCTCCCTATACACATGACAGAGGAGCCACCACCAAGCCGGCAAGAGACAGAAATACTGACCTGCTCGGCCCGGCTGCCCACTCAAACAAACCAGCGCTTGTGAAAGACTCTGCTGGCTCAGAGAGCGATAGGGCGCCCGAGACACCCCAGAGCCCGTATCTGGAGGACACCTCATTCTCCGTCCGCCGCTCGCGGAGGCTCGCCTCTTTCCCCAGCCGCTTTGCCAAAAAAGGCCGCGCAAGCCGGTTGAGCGCAGAGCCTGCAATTGGAGCACGGCGCCCTGGCGAGGAGGACCTGCCGGTCAAACACCCTCTTGGAGATGACCCAGAGGTGGACTACATCGTATTTAACAACAGCACTTCCCAAACATTGGTCGCAGCCGACGCTAGCAACCCCTGCTGTCAGCAAGGTAAGGAAGATGGTCGAGTCGGGGGTGCCCAGCTCTCAAGACCCGTCCTGATATTTCAGTTGTCATGGCCTGACATGAGTGAGAAACACAAGCGTTACTGTTTTGGCACTGTGCCAAGCACTAAAATGTTTTTGTGTACTCTGACCATGTATGGGAAGATTTGGGAAGATTTTGTCTCATTGACTCTTTCTGTTGTTATGATTGCAGAGAAACGCGCCTGCCTCTGTCTGCCGCTAACTGCAAAATCAACAGGGTTGGTTTTCTATACTTTACTTACCTACATTACATAATACATACAGTATAAACTCCTGATCCATATCCCCACTGAATAACAATACATACAGTATAAACTCCTGATCCGTATCTCCACTGAATAACAATACATACAGTATAAACTCCTGATCCGTATCTCCACTGAATAACAATACATACAGTATAAACTCCTGATCCGTATCTCCACTGAATAACAATACATACAGTATAAACTCCTGGCCCGTATCTCCACTGAATAACAATACATACAGTATAAACTCCTGGCCCGTATCCCCACTGAATAACAATACATACAGTATAAACTCCTGGCCCGTATCCCCACTGAAGTCAATCGAGTCAAGCAAGCTACTTTTGATTTACACTTCTGGAAATCTTCCATGTGTTTATTTCCTGTGCAGTTCTGTGGCTTCCACTTATTTATGTGCAGTTTTCTGGACCCTGTCATTTCCCCAACTGACTTCTTGCAAGCCATTCATATTAACACACATCCAAAAATAGGCTTCAATAGCACGAAAAAGTCCTGCATTGTAACTACCAATCTGAATGGAGGAAAAAAGGCAAAGCTGGTCTTATGTAGTGCACGTTTATAATGTATTACGAACTCCAAACATAAACCCTCATAGCATCTAAAGGACTTGGAGTCAGCACTCGGCAGGACATCTTTGTGTTCCCCACAACCCTTCCCCAGGCCCTGATTATGAATCTGCAATCTCTCTCTTTTCCATGATCAGAGACACGCAGTACGCCAACAAGCCCTTTGAGCAGACGCTCGGTGTGGAACTGTGTGGCACAGCAGGTAAAGTTGGGTTTGTGAGTCAGTTGATAATCCTGACATATTTTATATATTGGCAGCCTTTTGGAGCTGTATTGTCTGTTAGAAGTATCATATCTAAACACAAATACCCAGGGGCTCATTAGTAGGAGTGGACAGGAGGAACGTGTTGTGTTGGAAATGGTCTAATAATGTCATCTGTCTCATGGGTAATTGTAATCTCAGCATGTTTAAATGGCTGCATAGTCACAGCGCTGCTGATATCGTCCTCAAAGGGTTGTAAGGTTTTATACGCTACAAGTGTCAGTGTGTGAGTCTTTGTTTTCGCACGAGGTTAACCTGAGCTGTATGTAGTGACTGAAGTGAGTGCTGTTTGGTTCCAGGCCTCACCCCTCCCACCACCCCTCCCCACAAGCCTGTGGAGGATGAAATGTTCAAGCCAGAGGTGAAGGGAGAGTCCCCCCCAAAGGGCTTGTGGCTGAACCGGAGTCACTCCCGCAAGCTCCCTGAGCAGACGGAACTCTATGCCCAGCTCCGCAAGATGGGCCAGGCCAGCGACACAGAACCCAAGGTCTACCGGACATTCGGAGACCACGACTACTGCCTGCTGAGCCTGGGAGAGAGCCGGAAGAGGAGCGCGGCCATGCTGTCCCATTCCCTGTTCAGACGCTCCTCTGCGGAGTGCCGGGAGCCAAAGGGGGAGGAAAGGGTTGGGCTGCAGCGTGAGGACCGGCTCTCCTCCAAGACCCCTGAGCGCCTCAGTAATGGTAACATGGCTGACGCTGGTGGGGAGGGGCACAGGGCGACTGTGGCGTCACCCCAATCGGCATCACCTCACAACTCGGATGAGGAGGGCGAATGCTCCTCCCGCCCGTCCTCCCCCGTCCTCCACTCTACGTGCTGCCAGCCTCACTCCCCGAGCAGCAGGCCCGACTTCAGGTGAAGACATTAATAAAAGCATTTTTCGTCTGATTATCAGTTACACTCCAAATTACTGTTGCTCTAGTCTTTGCTATGTGGCTTCTTCCATTAGCCTTGTCAAATGACTCATTACCACGTGTCCTCCTCTCCTTCCTCAGGTGTGAGAATTCTGAGATTTGCTACGGAGAGAAGCAGAAAAACAAAATATCCAAGTCCTTGTTTGAAATTGATGAGGTAAACGCCAGTTATGCCCTGGGGTCTTATAGTCATGCAACCCTGATGTGTAGAAGTGTGAATTGCCCACCGCGGCAGGTGTCTTATTTTGACGTTACCATGGTGTCGTTGCCTAGGACAACTGCCAAGTGTTCTACATTCACAACCTGCCGAGCAGCGTCACACAAACCATGCTGCGCAAACGCTTCGAGGCCTTTGGAGACCCGGAGGACTGCAAAGTCATCACCAAAAATGAGTAGGTCCTTTTTATCTGCCTGCCTGGCCACTGACCTTCTGGATTACGGGATGCTGTGAAGGTGAGGCTGACAAGCTGTAACGTGTGTGTGTGTGTGTGTGTGTGTGCGTGTGTGTGTGTCAATAGGGAACGCTGTGGAGTCATAAAGTTTCGCCAGGCGCCCAACGGGCTACAGAGGCAAAGGCGAGGAGAGCTTCTCTTCCAGAACGGAGGTGTTGGAGTACACAGGCTCAGCAGGAAGAGATACATAGATCTGGGTAAGGACAAACCCAGCCGAAAAATCGTTAAAACAGGATACATATTCAAAACACAAAGTAAAAGTTGAAGGTGCATTAACTATGGCAGACTCTTCTAAGAAACTGTGTGTGCCTCTTGTCTGTAATGCTGAAGCATTGGAGTCGTGTGGATGCAATGAAATTGTTCTGGCCGTTTGGTTATTTCTCCAGACGAAGCGGGACCAGGGCCTGTGAAGAGCAAGTATGACGCCCTGGACTTCGACACTCTGCTGAAGGAGGCCCAGAAGAGCCTGCATCGCTGACAGGGCCTCGACTGGCGTTGCCTTAGAAACCCCGAACCACCCCGGACTTGTCTCAGTACCTCAATAAAGGCATCTTAGTCATGTTTACATTTTTAACGTTGGAATAAGAAACATACCTTGTCTCTTTCAACTGAGGATACTCCAGAGGAAGCTGGCAGGGGTGGTGGGGTGGAGAACAAAAAGCAAGGAAACATCGTAAAAGCTGCTTCCTGTCTGTGTTCATGACCTTTGTCATGACTCGCCGTCACCCCCGTTGAGAGTGGGCGTGCGGTCGGGCAAGACCTCTGTAGCAAACCAATCTCCCTCCGTTGATTGTTGTGGTGTGTGTCTGCGTGTGTGTGTCGTTCTTTTGTACCCCTGTTGGTCACTACTGGTGCAACTGCGAGCTGTTTTTGCCATTATGTCGTACGGTATATAAAAAAACCTGCTTTATATTAGCAAAATTGTGGATGTTCAAACTGTGTGTTATGACATAAAACTCAAAAACGGAAAAAAATGATTTCAGCGACTTAAAAAGAGTTTACAAATCTAAAATGAAAAGAAAAAATCTTGGTTTATGTAATTAAATAATTTTAGTGCTTCCTTAATTTAATCTATGCACTGTAACGAGGTAATACTGTTTTTTCTGTCAACTTCTTTCCCCTACTCTGCCATGCTATGCTGCTGGCTGCTCAGATTTCTGTGTTCACTGCCCACTGCTTCAGAAACAGACCCCCTCATAGCTTGCTAACACTAATCTCGGATGGCAGTCACTTTCCATCCTACAAACTCCATACAAATCGGGCCATTACAACCAATGCTATTATGTCATCAAGTCAAACTTTTTTTTTTTACCCGAAGAAAACTTGCAAGATCACAATCCGTCCTAGCCAGGCCTCTGCACTGTTTGTACTCTCTTAAAATGTCTGCGTCGGTCAGTAATTGCTAGCAACAACATTGCAGACTTAGACATTTTTTATGGGGTCTAGAAATACCCTACTAGTAATGGAATGTACTCCCCTGATCTGAATGTAGAGCCTCTACCTGAATCCAAGTCATTTTAGTTGTGCTCTTTTAGTGAAACTCCATTGTGACCTGTCTCTTTTTGACACAGCCAGCAGCATAGCTGAGGGCGAGAGCCTCTGAGGCTCACCTTACAAGGGGACCACCGCTCTGCTGTTGTCAGAGGCCATACTACCATTTGCACCTGAGAGTGAGAGGGGTGATGGTAAATCAACTTTGTTGACTTTTCCCAGAGGTATGGATGTTACCACATCAGACGAGCGTCTCTACCTCATTTACATCCCTCCCTCTTCTCTGGTCCTCTCCCTCTCTAAACTCTCGCTCACTGACTTTTGCCAAGCTCTCCCCTCGGATAGGTGGTTAGCTTGGTTTTCCTGCTAAAACACCCCAAACTTCTCGCCTCGTTGGCCGAAAACCCGAAGTAATTTGTGTCCGTTTTATAGTCAGTCTCGACCGTGTATCCAATGTGTACTTGATGTCTGTCTTTGTCTCGTGTACAACTGGGCACTGCCATCGCTGGGCATTTCAAAGGGGCCCGTAGGGTCTTCTGGTGTGCAGGGAGACTGAAGACCTTTTCTCTGCACCGGTCACTTGTTTCCTTCAAGGACCAGGCCACCAGCCCCTTACCACTGTGCAGCCAAACCTTTTTCTGTGTGGTCATGGGGCCGAGCGCTGCCCCAGCCTTGGCAGACCCCCTTCTTCTTCAGCGACGGATTATCCCTGTTTCCCTTAACTTTCTCTTTATCTAATCTCCTCTGTAACACACATGAAATTGAATGTTTACATCACTGAATTCTCCTTCAACTTTATTAGAGCGCACACTAAGTACAAAGACGCCTTATTCAGTGTTCATCTAGTATCCTATCAGGATGTGCCTTTTTGGCTTACCCTTGAAGGTTTACTGACTTAAAAAATAAAAATAATAATACAAATGAATATATATATATATATATTTAGTGCAACACATACTGATTGAGGAAAAAATACTTATCAAAAGGAAAGCTGAATGAGCATTTGTGCTTAGTATGTACTGTATACTACTAAATGGTGAGAGAATGTGCTGGTTTACACAATACAAAAATCTATATAATATAATGTGTACATAGCACTATGCCTAGTGTAAACCTGAAATGTATCGTTGTGTCTATACAGCGATTTTTAGATGTGCGTTATAAAAGTTGTGTGTCACGATGGCAAATCAGACTGGCAAGGATAAACTGTTTAAAAATGCAAGTTTGAACAATACAGGGAGTAAATGAAGGGAATTTACGTTGAAATGACTCGACACAAGTCACACACTGTTGTATAAAGTATCCCTTTAGCTATGCTATAGAAGATTTTATTTCTTTTTTTAATGACAAAATATTTTTGATGTATTTTTTTTTTTTTTTTACACAATTGAGATGCAATACAAATATCTGTCTGAGGCAGCCTTACTCAAATCTTGGGAAGGGTTGTTAAAATATGACAGGGGAAGTCCTTGAAAACAGGTCATACAGATCATAATGTATGTTGTAAAACGGCTGTAAAAAAAGAAAATGACAATATGGTCAGTCATTTTTACATCTAAAAATTCATGTTTTAACAAGTTAGCATAATAATAATTATGATGTTGCACAAAAAAGCTTCACATAGGGAAATATCTGTTCACAACTTTTCATGGCAGGAACTAGGCCTATTATTGCCACATTTTGTTGGTACACAGGTTGTCAAAATTGTTGAATTTCAGTGGATATGTGTATACTAATTGGTAACCTGTGAACATGTTTGACTAAAAGTTTGGAGAGAGGGAAAGAAAACAGTCAATGCGCTTATAGCCCCTGTTGAATTTTCTACTGAATGCCAGTAGTGGAAGTCATCAAGAGAGTTGAATGACCGCAAACAGCTGATTCTCAAGAGGAGAGCCTTAAAAATAGGGAAAAACTAAAGCTATATCAAATTAGCTTTTATTATTACTGTTTTATCTCCTTTGAAATCCAATGTGTTTTATTAATTACTGAAGTAATTAAAACTTCTTTCAATACAGCCATATTATAAAAGGTATATACATATATATATATATATATACATATGAAATATATATTTGTGTGTTTGTGTAGATATTTAGATGATTATATACTTTCTTATAGAAGACTTTGATGTTGACCATTTTCCTGAGTGTTTCAGAGCACTTTGATACAATTCAACAACTATTATCAGTCTAGGATTTGCTAGATTGTGAGATAATCCAAAATGTCCTCCTTCCAAAGGGAACCTTCGTCAGACAAGAATGCAATACTTTCTTTCCAATCTTCATTTCAGAAAATGGCAAGAAATTTATTTGAGGCAAGTTGACCAAAAACTATATTTGTTGTTGGCTTGAAATCGAATTTAGAGAGCCTTTTTTTCTAAATGTCATAGTTCCACATAAACACGTATATAATTTTAAAAAACATTTTGTTTGATTGGAAAATGGCTCTTTAAACTCACCATCATGTTAATAAACGCCCTATGGACAGAAAGTGTTTGCAATACTGGCCCTAGTAGGACTGTAGGTCACTGAGTCACCATGGTCACTGTATTCTTGATGGAAATGGAAATGTCTGCACTACTACCATGAGTCATCTGTATCAACGTTTAGTTTTAGTTTTTTGTGTCCTTACAATGTTTAGTACCCAGACTGACTGAGTATTATGTCACACACAGACAACATCTGCGAACATAATGTTAACATGGTGTCTAGAGGAAATTTGGGGTTGCAAGATGTCACGATCTAGCTAGCTGTGAGTGGGTCATTGGTGGAAGAAAATTTACATAAAAGGGCATACTTTTTTATTGCTATTTTTTTGTCTACTGAATTTACATCTAATGACTATCAAAATTCACAATGATTTTCTTTTTTAACTTCGTTTTTGGTAAACAGTAAATACTGCAAGTAAGATTTTATATTTTTACATATGTTGGTTTTATTTTGCGTTTATTCTTTTTTATTTATACACAACTTAGTTTGGATGTCTTTTAATGGTGTTTTGGGGGTTTTGGGGTGTGATTTCCTATGTCTTGAGAATGTGGAGACAAAATGCATTTCAGTATTTTGGAATTGTTAAAATCTAGTTTCATAGATACATTTATCTATAGCGGAAATTCTGATGTTATAAATTATATTTTAATTCATGTAAATAGTTTAAAAATGAAGAAAATTACTTCCTTTTAAACTGAATACATTTCTCTTCAGAGATTGTTTACATTATTAAACTGTAGAAATGTTCCTCATAAACTGTAAAAAGTAAATATATTCATTGATTTGCCTCCAAAAAATAAAATCCTAATGAACAAAATGTGATCATTTGAAGATTATACATTTGCATTATATTATCAGTTATGAATGGTATAGCAGGTTGACAAGATTTTCTGTGGTACAAAGATATTTGTGTTGCACCACAAGCCAACACAAAACAAAATAATGTAATCAAAATAGTTTCATAGCTTAGTCCTATTTTCTTTGTTGCACATTTGGAGCAAATACAAATACATTATTGCCTGACGTTAACGACTGGTTACATAATGTTGCTTACGCATTCCTTGTCAATATTAACCAGCATTTTGAGGGTGTATCTATTTAAAGGCTTATAAAGTGAAAAGCAATAGATACCTTTGCTTTCTACAAAGAATAACATCACACCAGAAGCAACACAAGCTTACTTGGTATGATACTAAACTTGTTTTTTAAATCCTGTATTTTGGGGGAGGCTTTCTAAGGGGGACATACTGTCTCTAGCGGGTCTAGCGGATAGACTGGCAAACCGTGATTAAGACTCTCCCTGTTAATGGTGTCTCAAAGAACCTCTGGCCAATTTTCCGCTCGGCTCGTCTGCGATTCACATGTCAGTGTGATGCTCTCTTGCTGAGTGTCCCTCATCAGCCTCAGACCCTCTGTGGCCACTCTGCCCTCATGTCAGGACGAGACACCACAAGTCTCACTTAGCACCACTGAGCATCGCCTCCCTATACGGGCAGCACTGACCGCATCTCTTCCCTATTGGTTAAACCGGCAGGGAGAGCGGCTGCAGCATCACTGGCGGTGACGACACCAACAGTGCAGCGCTCAGCACAATGCTTACGTACGCCCAGTGCTGCGTGGGTGGTGTCTAGTGGTGACGCACGGCTCAGCTACACTGAAGGAAAGCCTGCCTCGCCTGACTCCCTCTGCCAATTAATTCTTCACATTCAATTGCTTTCATTTTGTACGATGTACGTATGACCCCAGTGGAGCCTACACATTGTTAAAGTATATGTAAGACCTACGTATGACCCTGAGGGACACAGTAAAACACACCATTTCCTGAAATAGAATGCTACATCGCAGGTGATTGAGATCCGGTGGGCCCTATTTTAGTGTGAAGGACCAGTGCAGTGTTGAATAACTTTCATGTTATATTAGGATTGGGTAGCATAGGTTTTACATCTATATGAACAACATTTGGGAATACACTGCTGAAATCAAGGAAAGGCTACTACATTATGTATTGACAGTGGAAGATGGAAATGTGTTTGCAATTCATCAAGCAAAAACTCTTCAGTCGTTAGCATAACAGTTGATTATTTGAGGTTTAATTGTATATACAGGATGAGGTGTCGTGTCAACCACTGAGTACAAGTACAGACCCCAACCCAGAGTAGTGTCATGACAGTTGTTCTGATTTTACATTGCCAAGATTCAAACTTATATTCCTCCCAAACTACCAGTCCTTGCTGAATGCACATGCAAGGAATATTTGCCACCATAATGTAGCCTAGGGAATAAGTTGAACACAGACAAGATACAGGAGACAGGAAATCATGGTAAAAGCTGACATGACTGTTGGGGCTAGTTATTATAGGTTTGCTAACAGCTCTCCCAATAAGATATGTTCACCTGTACAATACAAGGAGCAGGAGCCCCCTGCTGCTGTCGATGTTCCCTCAAAAGTGAGATTTCTAGAGGTTTCCGCTAGGCCCTAACCTTCCGCACATAGATGGACACTAGTGCTGCATTTCCACTGGTGCATAATGTTGGCTCCAGACTCTTGTTTCCACTACACATTTGGTACCAAGGACTTGAGGGGCTCAAGTGGGGAGGGAGGAGTAGACAATCAATCAATGCAATTTAGTTTTCCGTTTACAAAAAATAAAAGGCGATGTTTTTCTGCTAGAAAAATATAATCGACAATAAAGTCATGATCGGTTTGTTTTGAATACAGCATTTGAACTTGAATAATAAAAAAAAAATATTCCTCAAACTCCAGCGACCTTCTGCTGCTCCACCTACACCCGTGACTATAAGCCAGTGTATTCATTATTTAGTTTTATAAGTATTTTGTCAAATGTATCTACCTTTAATAGAAGGATTTGTGAGACTTCTGAGGTAATTTTATGTTGTAAAAGTCTCAGTCTCAGCATTCCATTTTTCTATTGAGTCAGTGGTATCGTACCACATTAGGTCGTTCCAACTCTTTCTGTTCAGAGCCTTTGCTTCCTTGTACTGTTACTTGATTTTCTTAATTTTATCAGGGATCTGTTTGTTAGATCGAATGAAAACCCTTATGAGAATCCTATCGAACAACACGCTGGCACCAAGTGAGAGCCGGGCCACTTGGCCATGGCCTAGTGGCCGACTGGCACACCAGTAAAACACCAGTTTGGCACCAGTGGAAATGCAGCATAGGAGCCTTGCTCAGATGAAATTCCATTCATTACAATGTGCCTGGATGCAGAGAAGGAAAAGACATTGACCATGGAAGACATAGCCAGAGCCGGCCCTAGGCAAAAGAAAAATAGGCGGTTGCTTATGGCCCCAGACCGCTAGAGGCCCCTTAAATCACATTTTGCCCCCAAAAGGCTAGGGCCGGCACTGGACTTTGCTATAGTCATTCATAGTGCAGTAGGCAAACAGAATAATGTGATCTCTGACAGACTAACCAAAGTACTGAAAAATAAATAAATAGAAAAATACATTTTCCACAACAGCATTTTTGCCTTGGCCAATAATAACCTACCTTGAACTGAGTAATATACAGCTCTGGAAAAAATTAAGTGACCACTGCACCTTTAACTTTCCTTTCCAAAAAAGTTGAAAGTTTGAGTGAGGAATAGAAGCGTTCAATTTGCAGTGGTCTCTTCATTTTTTCCAGAGCTGTATTTCTCAGGAGGTCGAGTTCACATTTTTAAAGCAAAAAGGTAACAAGCATGCTACACATTTCATAAAAGTGTGTTCATTGCACAGTAATGGGCTGAATTTGACTGTCACCACTACTCCAACCGATGGATCCTCTGGCCTGTTACCATGTGTAGCTCAGTGTACAGCGCTTCAGTACAAGCTAATGCTATACATCTTTCGTTCAGTATTCTGGAAGACTAAGCTAACGCTGAATAACTCTAGTGTAGTATCCTTCAAGGTTATGATAATGCTAACCAGCTCTTCCAGTCTGGTATTGGGTACGGCAACACAAATGTCCTATCTTGGTGCAGTCACTAACCCAGGACTGGGACATCTCTAGTTTAGTTGATGACACATGTCTTTGACTGGGGGGCGGCTTCAGCTGCAGTTGCTGTTTAAGAGAATAAAGATACAGGATTAGAGCTCAGGGTTCATAAACACAAAACGTCACATACAAGAGTGCAGATTTAGGATCAGGTCCTCCCTGTCTAATCTTCTTATAATCTAAAAGAGAAACCGGATCCTAGATTAGCAGTTCTACACTGAGACACTGGGGCCTTCTCTCAAATGCTCACAGTTGATTAAGCTTCAGACATTGTTTCAGAAATAGACCAATCGGTCCTCAGTGTTTTCCTCTTGGAATTAGCTTGCCCCCATAGATAGATGCTGTTAGTGGTTTTGCTCCATTTCTGGTGATTGGTGCCACAAGCTCCCAAATGGTTGTCTGCCTATCTGCGTGCGTGCGTGCTTGAGAGCGTCCTACCTTGCTTGGCTGCAATGGTGGCATTGGCTACCTCCTCCTCAGCCACCTTAGCAGCCTCCAGAGCGGCCATCTTAGCTTCGTGTTCTTCCTTGAGTGCGTTCCACTCCTTTCTGTTGTTCAGAAGCCTTTCCAGCATGGGGGTGATCTCCTCATGGAAACGAGAGAACTCCTAGGGGCGGTGTCGGGGGGTATGAGGGAGAAGACGAAGGTGTGAGGAAAATAAAAAGGGAGAAAATATGTGTTTGAAATTGTACTTAGATGGCAGTTAGGGCAGATTCAATCAAACCCACATTGCCATTACCATTAGTCAAACAGGCAAATTAAGAACCAATTCACATGTTCAGCATTAGGTTTAACTGTCTGACTCAGGAGTAGAACAAAATAGCTTTGACCTTGAATGTGAAGGAATTACAACCAGAGACCATTTGGACACTGGTCAGAAGGACTAACCACCAGGACATCTTGGTTTTCATTTTCTGAATTACAAGTCTGCATGCATGTTGTTGACACAGTGTAAACATTGCTACGGCAGGTCTGAATGAATCCCAGGCTAAGTTGGAATTCAGTGTCATCTAGCAGATCTATGATTGAGACACATCTCACCTTGTACACAAAAGCACAGACAAAATCAATGAAACCACACTGCATCTTGGGAAGATCAGCAGCTTTAGTCCTGTCCATCATGGGCTGGGGGGGAATGAATGATAGGGTTAATATTGCAAATCCCCTGAAGAATATAGCCTTTAACTATCCTTTGCCTACCAAAAGCAATGGAATAAGCCTCAAATAAAAGGTCCAGTTATAACTCAAAGGCTACTTCACTCCCAGTGAGCAGGCTGGGTAAAACAGTGTGAGTCAGGATATGGTCCAGTTGACTTAGGCCGTGGTGACCGCTCTTTCTGAATCAGTGCACTACATAATAGGGAGTACATCACCACATGCCCCATGGGAACTCACCCTCTCTCCCATACTACAACCCCCCATGCCTTCTATGTAATTCTTACAATAGGCTGCTGCTCCAGTACGGTTCTCTCCAGGTCACCCTGCTCCCAGAACTCTGCAGCCACAGACAGCGCCACCTACAGGCCCACGCAGGTATGGTCAGACACAAAACTCGCACACCAAGATATAGGAAATAAAAGGCAGATGATGTCGATAACAACAGGAGTACTTATACACAGAATTTTTATTTTTGCTGGAAATATATAATTGAGATATAATATATAATATTCAAGCACCTGATGCAGCTTACTAGCAATGTGCCTTTGCATTCATAGTTATTTCTCTTAAATTCACATGTTCTCGTGTCAACCAACAGTATTTTGCTGCAGTTCTCAAGCTGTGTCCTGGAAAAGCATCATACCTGATATGTTCAAACATCCACTATACCTTGCTCTGGATCTCCCAGGGTTTGGCTATAGCTGATAAATCACAGGCCGTCATCATCATCGCCCTGTGGACGTACAGGACAGACAGAGATTGCAGTTCAGTTTGAAAAGCTTTAAAATCAGGACTATAATTCTTCAGACTTTACCGAACACAAATGTTTACAGAGTGTGTTTATAAGTCTCTTAAGGTCTTGGATCTGTAGCCAAACCATAAATATATTTTATTTGTAAGTTACTTCCCTGTCTTAGTGTTAGTTTCTGACCTAACACAATTAGTTAGCATGTGAGGGACTACAGTTGCTGAATTTCTCTTAATAGCTAGTGGTCTGGGGAGTCTGGTGAAATAATCTTCTATATTCATATATCCCACTATATTCATTTCAGTCCTCTTTTTCTCAGGTTATGCTTAGCTTCTGCCCTCTTTTGATTGAGAAGTAAAATCTCCATTGTTTCTGTGTTAAGGAATTAACGTACATTACTATTTCCTTGCGTGTGGTCTCCTGCTTCATGTACTTGGTCCACTCATCCCAGCTCTCATAAGTCTTTGATTGGTCCACGATCTTCTGGAACATAGTTCTTTTCCTACAGACAGGAGAACATCCACCCTTGGTTACTATGACAAAGGATGACTCCCAAAGGACACTGTGTTCCTGTATGTCTCAGTGGCCAGTTCATTAGGCACAAATATATTTTTGTCATATCCAGTCTTATCTACGACCCTGTCTCATCACCAGAACATCAAACGACTCGGCTTGATGATTGTGGCCGGTCTGATGCATAAACATCCGGGGCCAAGCCAATCTGCTTTTCTTTCCCCACACTGCTCCACCACTCAGGAAGGCAGAATATGGGTGAGGACACAATTACTCATCTGCCAACGTCTGTTAGCTGTCCAGGTGCCTAAGCCGCCTGAGGGAGTCACTAGAGAGCAATAAGACCAGGAAAACCCTGTTGATGATTCCTCCCAGATCCCTGACCAATGCTGGCCAATGGGCATCGCTCCTTTGGGCTTTCCAGCTTGCTTTAAGCCGATGCGTGCAAAATCAGCTGTGGTTTTGCTGTTACAGCCTGGTGACAATGCTGTCAAGCGAGAAAGCCCAGGAGGGTGGACGTTTCAGAGATTCATCAACTGGCGCGTCTGGCTCCAAATATCCAACGTTGCTTTGGCCATTCCATCAATCGAACAGTAACTGACTTATTGATTGTAGGAGAAATTTTCGTGAATAGAGAAATATACCCAACAAAATGGCCATTGAGTCTAGTATACTACTTTGGACTTGGGCCAGTTCTGGTAAAAGGGGGTGAACTATGTGGATAATTATATTTTAGATTTATTTCCCACCTATTTGCCTCCTCTAGAGCTCATCTACATATCTTATTTACCTTTAATCTCTTTGTTTATTATTCTCTTGTTAAATTCTGATTGTATATTGTTATTTGTTTTTTCTCTGTACAGCAATGTTAGGAAGTGGTAAAAGATGCAATTTGCTACAACTCTCTATTACATCTGCCTTTCTGTGTACAGTATGTGAGCAACACATCTGACCAGACTTGATCACACATTAGAAATACGGCAGTTTGACAGTTGCTCCTCACTTGAAGTAGAGAGCGAGGTCAGTGGCGATGATGGCGATGTCCATCAGGTGAATGACATGATCATGCTGACTACGACTGAGATTCTGATAAATATTTAAGGCCTGAAAAATATAAACAGACACCAAGATATCTTTCAATGTTATAACAAAAACAGATTGAAGCAATTAGGTTTAAACCCTAAAAATACCTTGCCCTATTTAAAACGGCAAGTAGTTAAAATGTTTTGTTGCTTTTCAACTTTAACCCCTTGAATTAAACACACATATTAACATGTATAGTTGAACATAAATACAAACAAATATGAATATTCTGATATATGATTAAGGCAACTAAAATCCATCAATATTTCAATCTACAAAAATCTCAATTTGAAAATGGACATATAATGCCATTATCAGCCGAAGTTCATGGGCAATGATAATGTGAATACTAAAAGATCTGTCTAATTATCTGATGGCTTGTGGGCAGATTCTCCAAGGCACTTTCCATGCCAATCAGAACCACTTCATTCACAGACTGGTTTCTCCAGGGGACAAACCAACCCCTTTTAGGTCAGAACCTCTGGAGGCTAAAGCTGTAGCCTCAAAATCATCCAATTCACTATAGTAGTGCTGTACATTTGACCAGGTCCCTATGGCACTATGTACGAAATAAATGTAGAGTGTCAGTCGTGAGGCAACCAAACTCACTGGATCTCTCAGCAGGGTCTTCCCAGTCTCCAGATGGTGTCGCTCCAAGATTGAAGAGCCGTGGAGTTTGGCCAGAGGGTTTCCAGACCTGACAAACAAGAGAGAGAGGATGATTTAGAGAGTAGGTCGCAAAGCTTGAACAGCCATTGGTAAGTAACAAGTCATTGCTTTCTCAGTTCTTGTCTCGGTCACTTTCCAGGTAACACTGTTGGCAACAGACCTGGGTAAAAAATTTGTTTCTGGATTTCTGGTAATAACGGTGTGCTAGATAGTCACACCAATGTGGTTCTCAAACAGTTTTACCCAAAACCACTTAACTAATCTGTTATGCTTCATTCATTTGACTTCAATCAATATTTCATTAAACATATAGCATTTTTGAGCTGAGTTGGCCAAAGATAGATTTATTGTAGCTGCAAAAAACCTAGACAAAGGCCACAGCCATCCCAAAGTATTCAGCTCTGATCATTGAGGAACCATGCGCTATGTGTTTAACTTTAGCACTGCTACAGAAAATGGTGCTTTTGACAATCTGCATGCAGTTCTTACAGAGGACTTCGAGGTGGCTATCGACCGGCTAAATGTCAAAAATGTATGCCTTTACCAGTACAACTGAATCTCATTGTCTGCACATTGCCAACATCAAACGGACAGCTGAACGTAAATCAACATGAATTGAACTGTAGAAGAGATGAATCTTTAAAACTCAGCATCTCACAAAATGATGTGATATTCATGAAACCATCTCCCCCTTCTAAAAACACACAAAGCAAGACAACATTTGTGGCATTGGTAGAATTGGAAGGACCAAACCTATGGAGATATAACTAAAAACTGTTCTGATATATGACTACAAATTAATCATGTCCACAAAAATGTATAAACCCTTTCTCCATACAGTACCAAACAAAATTACTTAGGCTTTGGAGACAAATCACAGTTGCTACCAGCTAAATAGCTGTGAAATTCAAAGGAACCATATGGTCTACATAGACTAATCTGTGAAGGAAGATCAATTCTTCTAGTACATTCTTGGCAGATTTGACATTTCCCTAAGCAGACTCCATTAATCCATTAAAAACGCAGAACTTCCTAGAGTAATGTAATCTCTTCTCCCTGAACCAAGAGGATTTTGATTTGCAGAGACCTAAATGTAGAGATTTCTGGTAGAAATATAAAAAACATTCAAATCTTAAAGATTGGCAAGACATTGGTCCCAGATAGGTTCCCCTGTCACTTGTATTGCATATTCAGTGACCTTCTCTCACTCTATTTACACATAATGTTTGCACACTTTTAACAACGCTGGAGAACTTCCCACTATTCAGGATGAGGAGGTACAGTAATCCATAAAAACCGGAAAGATCTGCAGGTAGGGAAATACAGGCCTATTTCTCGACACAACACTGATCAAATGATATTAGCAAAGAATCAATCAGACTCTTAACCAACCGTAATTTGTTTGCTGGATTATGTTTTTCAATACTTATGTAAAGTATTCTCTAAAGCTATGAAAGGATGGCCATACAAATGCTAAATCACTCCCCTTTAAGATCTACTTAGCTAGATTTACACACTTGAGGATTAAAAAATAATATATTTTTTAACTCAAACCAAAATTGCACTCTTTGGTGGACAAACTCATAGGAAACTTGCCATGTTGAATAACCCTCTATCACAACTGGGATGTATTAATCCCATTAAAATTGTTTTTAATTCATAAATAACTGACTCAATCAACCTACATGCGAGATAATAAAAACATTGGAAAGGTAAAAGGCACCACTGTAAATAGAAGGTTGGAGGACTTGCTTCATGTCGTACTATTTGGTCGGCACTGTCATGTTTTCGTTTGACTGTGCTCCTGCTTTCTCTAGCTGGTGTAGAATGGTGAGGATTGCCACCCCTTTTCTATTGGCAGAGTGATTTGTCTTCTGTCACTCTGGAGAAATCACGTTATAATTATAATCCCATTATGCAAAGCACACTGTTTCTTGAAGCAAATTAAAGGTCAGTTCAACCATAGACTGTCTAGTTCCCGCTCCCCATATTGAGCAACTTCTCTTCAGCCCTTTCTAATTCATAATATATTTGAGCAATTGACAAACCTAGGCATCTATACTGTACTATAGGGAATTCATGCACTGAACAAACAAGGAAGGAGCCTTTGCTTCATAAAAGGAGCCTTTGCTTCCTACAAGGATCCTTTGCTTCCTATAAGGAGCCTTGTTTTCCTACAAGAAACCTTTACTACCTACAAGGAACCTTTGCAACCTTTGACTTACCGAGAGAAACCCATGATCTTTCCAGAAAAAAAGTTTGAGAAAACCTACAGATTATTTAACTATGTTTAAAACATTTGATAAGAAAATCAATATGAGGGGTGCTTTCAAATGTGTCCCACATTAACCACATGTACCGCTCATTACAGTCAAACCACCCTCACCAGATGTCCTCATTGCAAGGTAGGAGGAGCAACAACGCATTGAAATCTCCATAGCACCCTTTGAGGATACTGTAGCTTGGAATACTTCCAATACCTGTTCAGTCAATTCCAGACAATGTCTACTATAACACCAGTTTTTACAGAGATTACACTTCTAAACATACACACTAAGCTTTTATATTGTTCATCCCAATTTCACGAAATTCTGTTGAGATGGGTCTTGCCGAGTACTTCCAGTGCCTTCCTTGCACTTATCAAGCTGTTCCCTCAACCACAAAGTCTAGAACAGAATCCATACACAAATTATGAGTTTCCCTCCACTAAACTCTGGCTCAGCGAATTAACAGGCTATATTTAGAGAAAATTCAGGCAACAGTAGGAGTGAAAACAGTCATTGGCTTACTTCATCTGGTAGAGGTTGTTGGTTCCTCTGTGGTCGATATCATGACATAAGCCAGCAGTTACCATGGCCATGGCATCTAGGTCGGTGTAGTAACGCTTTAGGTCACCTGTCTAATGTAACAATACAGGAAATTAGATCACATGATACAAGTTGGCTACAGTATTCTATAGCTGAGTAGTTTATGGTAAGGTCATTTATTTATTTATACATATTCAAATGTAGCTACATAGCTAGCTAGCAAAATTTTGACACATGATGAGTCTGACTGAATTTGAGTGTCAGATCACCAATTTGACACAGTTACAAAGACAGTCATCTACTCAAATATATACTTTGCTAGCCTTTTTGCTAATTTGCTCAGATTCTGATTTTATTTCATTACATTTGACCCTTCATGACTACTGACATATTTTTTATTGGTTTTGCTTTGGACCTGCACTTAAGATTGTCTGTAGGGCAACGTAGTGACCACAAGCATTGGGACAGTAAACAAAAGCTCCAAAAGAGTTAATCTGTTTTGTTCCTGAGCAACAGAGTTAAACATAATTGTTCCCAAATTGTTGCTGTAAATAATATGTTCCTTATAATACTTACCTGCTAAAAAAAGTATTAAAAGAACTGGATCCGGTTTCGACTAGGACTACCCTAATGGAAAGTTGGATGGCTTAGTTTTTACCCTATATGTTGATTGGACTGTAGCCTAAAAATTAAGATAGGTCACATGTATAATGATACAGGGAGTTAGGTTCAGTCACATGTCTAATGATACAGGGAGTTAGGTTCAGTCACATGTCTAATGACACAGGGAGTTAGGTTCAGTCACATGTCTAATGACACAGAGAGTTAGGTTCAGTCACATGTCTAATGACACAGGGAGTTAGGTTCAGTCACATGTCTAATGACACAGGGAGTTAGGTTCAGTCACATGTCTAATGACAC
>JACXGJ010005094.1:0-41087 GCA_016801105.1 Esox niger
TAGGTGCAGCATTATACCACACCCCTTTGACTGTTATAAATACGAGCTGTACATGTAATTTCTTCAGAGACTCCTCGAATGATTATTCGGTAAGCATTTGACGCGTCTCTCTATTTGCAAATAAACTACTAATTGTGCCAAGAGAATTTTGTCTCTGTCTTACTCCTTTGAGTGTCTATCGGTGAAATTTCCATCACAGGTTACGGTTAGGGTTTAGGTTTGGTCTATGGTTAGGAAACAAAAAAGGTTAGGTAAAGGTTTGGTAGGGTTAGGTATCACAGCCCTGGGGTTAAGGTTTGGGTTAGTATTACAAAGAAAATCACTTCAAACATATTCATGTGACTCCACCACTTGCATTTTGAGTCTTCGGTTCCTGTCTGGAGAAGTGGGTAGCGTACCTGTCTGGGAAACTGAAGGTCACTGGTTCAAAAGACAGCTTGGTCGTTCTTTTTTCTCGATTCCGACTTTAACGTAATTTTTCTTAGCGTAATATATATTATTAAATTACCTGGCAAAAATGTATGTAAAAGTCTGCGTCATCCTGAGACAAGGATGAAACTGACACATGTACTGCTAATTGGCAATCAAACCAATGTAAATTTTTTGCAACTGTCTCTATTGTCTTCTAATAAATAATCCTTTTCCATTTGGTGTTTCCTTTATTTGATAGTTCCCCCTGTATTTCTTCACACTGAAATGGGTCTCTGTGCCAAAATAATCTGTAATCCATTGTTTTGATTTCTTAAAAAAAAAACATAACTCGTCACCATTAGCTAAAAATCAACCAGCATGTAGTCTGTAGTGAGCCTTTTAGTTCCATCTCCATTAACTGTCTGTGATTCCTATAGCTATCTATGACAAATTTCATTTAGTAGCATGTTTTTTTTTTGCTTACCCCTGCCTGCGACATATCAAGGTCAGCTGTTATAGACAAGTTGGAAAGGAAGTGATGCTGGATGTCGGTCACCTCAGGAATTCCCTGTTTTTATGCAATGCTGTTAGCCCGTTTTACACGCTTCCCTTACTCCAAATACATTCGTAGTGAAATACTCAGCAGCTCGCCCCCAAAAAGTTTATCTCAAGCTGCAGCATGTATTATTGTGCTTAGTGTATGCCCTGCACATTCCTGTCGTGCAACAAGTCATGTTGGCACAAATATGCAATTTGTTATTTAGTTGAACCCACTGAGGACACTAATGATATTTTCCACCATTTTGTTCATGTAGCGCATGCTCATGTGCATGAAAACCGAGTCATGACATGCCTGTAAATGCCACATCTATGTATTCCAAGTATTATTTCCCAAAACTCAATGTGGACAACAGAAGTTTGATTAATGGATTGAAAGTGAAATTATGTGCTTGATTGGTGTGCTCTCCGTTGTAATTAGTTGTGAACAAATCTCTAAAGGCCTTGTTGATTTGGAATTAAAAATGTGTTTGACTGAGAATGGTAGGGGGTTATTTGGGATCCAACATCATTTTCATAACATGAAAGACATTTTCAGCAAGACACTGACAGCAACCCCAGTGATTGGTTATCCTGGATCGTTCACAGCTGCTGATTTGCATAATTATGACGCCAGATACACACAGCTCAGGGGCTCGCAGCCCACTTCTCTAAGCTTTTCTGTCATTGAAAATGAATGTCAGTGACGCTTACACAGCACTTGGATACTTGTTAATGTGTCTTTAGCCTAAGTGTTTAAGGCAAAGATTATTGCAGCTAGCTGGGTTTCACCTCCCGTATTAGGTAAGGCCCCATCACCTTGGTGCTACAGTTCTTAGCAAGGCACAAGGTGCTAGTGATATACTGTGTGTGCCCTAGGAGAATGCTGGCATGCCCAGTTGATTGAGTCATGATTTAAGCTGAGTTTTCTGGGTTGTTCAACATCCATTTGTCCTTATTACAAGTGGTTGTTTGCTCAGTTAGTTAAAATAGTGGCAGGATAGGCTATGGAAATGGGAATGCTTAACGACACATTGTATCTTGTTAGCTAGGTTGCCAAGCTAGCTAGTTGTTTTCTATGGTTAGTTACTTACGCAAAATTTTATTTTGTTTTCTAAGTCCAGGTATAAGGATGAATTCTTAAATTTTTTATCAAATCCTGTCAACTATCTATACTATCTGAACAGAACTCTTTATCTGAATCCCTTGACTCAACCATGTATTTTCTGGTGTGTGGTGTAGCGTAGTCATAGTCTGGCTTATTATACAGTTAACATTTGAGAAAGGAGTGTGAATATTTGTGATATGGTCAGGTAGACCCTCCCTCATGATACTCCATCTGTCTGTCTTCGTCAGCTTGTGAGGAGATAGTGCCAACATTCTGTAGACATCCATCACTTTAAAATGAAACACTATCTGCGAGTCTCATGTATAAGCCATGGGCCCCTTTTCCCCCCCAACAGTAAATAACTCATCCACTCCATCTCTAGGTTTTTGTCCTGTAGCCAATTTAATTTCACTTCTGTCTGTACTGTTTACTCAGTAGAGAAGTAGCTGTGCATCTTCTCTTATTAGATAGTCTACAAATTCTGTCCTTACTTCTGAACTGCAAAGTGCTGACATTTACCATTTGCTTTACTATTATAGGAGAATTGTTTGAAAAAGTTGTATTAACTCTACCAGGGCTTACAGACAATAAAAGCTCACCCTGAGTTGAGTCAATGTTTTACTTTCCGCACAACCACACAATAAATCCTATGCATGTTTAGACATTATACCACAGGAATTTAAATATTATGTGCGCATTATATTTCCAGTGTTTTCCATATTTTATGTAAATTATATTTGAACCTTTATTTAAACAGAGAAATCCGATGAGACCAGGTCTCTTTTAACATTTTGAAAGGGGTTGGGGACATTTTATACACACTGTATATCTGTACTGGAGCATCCACAATTGTGAGTCCGATAAGTCTCAAAAGGTCCAGAAACGTATTCACTATATTCCATTCTGACAATGCTTTTTTGATGAGATTAGATGCATAACTAATTTATACATTGACAGTTACCAGTTATGTTAACCCACACGTTTGGAAAAATCCAATGCACGCAACATCCCAAACACGATGCATCCGCAAAAGGGCACTTCTGTTGAAAATTAAGTCACAAAATGATATCTAAGGTATCAAATTGTTCATTTCATGCAGATTGTCTTTTTTGTTGAAGACTTTTCTTAAGTACTCTTCTCTCGTAAGTAGCACCTAATGAAACAAAAAAGGTAATTAACAGGGGAATTTCCCATCAAAGCCGATGCACAATTACTAGAAACATTGTTCAGCTGTTTCTCATGTAAAAGGAAAAAATATGTATGCTGTTTTATTATCAATATATGTATCAGTTAGTATGAGGTGTATAAAACAAAGCACATTATCCATTCCCGAGACATATTTATATAAAAGCTCTTGAGCCCACAAGGACTCATTGTCAATAACGAGCCTAATCCTGTATCTCCAGCAGAAACAAATGCTTCAGTTCTTCTTAAACCTATGAGAGGCCCATGGACTCTGTATCAGACCCAGGGGTCATATTGGGTCAACTTGGTTAGATTGTTTTATAGCAGTTCTGGCTCTGATACAGGCCTGAGCTGGCACAGGCAAGTTGGAACAGCTCCAAGCTCTGCTTGCATTTGATCCGTGACCTTGAGGGAGTGAGTGCTGACGGCTGGCTTTCCCGAACTATAGTATTTTCTGTGGTACAGCTGGTGCTGATAAAGACTGATAGATGTCAAACCTCGAAAGGAAAGGTAGACCACAACCACCTATACTTGCCCCGACTCTTGTCACCCAGAGACATAAAACTACTCTCATGAAGTATTGTATCAGTCAATATACTATTTACATCGCACAATTCTTAAATTCATTTTATATGCATTTCTAAGGGGGCTTTAAGTAAAGTTGGCACCCTGGCCCGGCGTCACAAAGCTACGCCAGTCAGTTGAGGCAGGAAATTGTGGTCAAACAGGCAAATGGTTGACACAGAAATTCATTACAAGTGGGCAACTGTACCGAAACACCAGGCCAACGGTGTGTCGAGAAGACAGGCGGGTAGAATAAAATACAAGGCAGGCAGGCAGGACAGTCAAAAAGGATTAGCTAGTGGATAAACAGGTGATGTTACGGATGAAACCAAAGCTCCGAAGCATGTATTCAGTACCTAGGGCAATTTCTGCCGAAACCTTGTGCTGAGGTTTGTATCGTTTTCAGAGAATACTCCTGCTCCTCTCCATTCTCCGGCTCCTGCCCCAGCCCTTGACCCCCCCGCATGCTCCTGCTCTCCCTTCTCCTGATCCTCCACCGGCTACTGTTCTCCCTGCTCCTTCCTGCTCTCTCTCCTCCTGATCCTCCGCCAGCTCCTGTTCTACCTGCTCCTGCTCTCCCTCCTCCTGATCCTATGCTGGCTCCTTTTCTCCTTGCTCCTGCTCTCCCTTTTCCTGATCCTCCGCCAACTCCCGTTCTCCCTCTTCCTGGTCCTCCGCTGGCTCTTCCTGATCCGGTTGGTGCACCACGGCGGAGTGTCCGCCCGGTCCTGTTCCCGGTCCCTGTTCAGAGGTGGAGCCTACGCCTTTGTGCCCTGCCCCCTGCCTCTTTGTCCTTCTGTCTTGCAGCTGGGGCCGTGCCTGGTGGGGTGTACTGTAATGGTCCCTGACGGATGTGACCGTTCCACTCTTCCACCTTTCTGTGTGTCCTTGGTTTGTCACGTCCTTGTTTGGTCTTGTTCTAGTTTCAGTTAATCGGTTTATTCCTTTCACCTGTGTTTAGCCCCCACCTGTTTCTGTTCTCCTTGTTTATCTGTGTATTTACTGTATTACCAATTCTCCAAGGGTATGCAACTTTTGAACACAACTGTAGGTACAACAAAAGTTCTACATTATTCCTCTAATAAAAATCAACTTAGTTTATCTTATGTTATGTTAGATATTCTCCCCATTTTCTGTAATTTATACATTCTGAATTAGCAAAGAAACACTACTCTTGCAACGAAGGCAAGGCCAATAAATAATCAGACCATGTCTGATTTATTAAGCAAGAGCAGTGTGTGGGTTCCTCTTTCTTTCTCAATCACCATTAATAGGGCTCCAATTGTTCGGTGCTACCGAGACATGGGGCAGTTTATAATCAGCAAAGCTGTTTAAATAAAATACAATGCTTTCTGATAGTGCTTCCAAACATATACACACTTAAGTGCAAAAGCCCCACAATCAAAAACTAAACAGACCCCATTTCAAATCTATTTCATTGGAGGTGGGTTCACCAAGAGCAACAAAAGCATTGCCTAGTTAAACTAGTTCTGTACGAATTAAGTTTTAAACCCATGCGGCCCATCCTATTTTGTAGATTGTCAGAGGACATTAAGATAAACAGTATATTGCCCATTTATGAAAAACGATTACAGTGCATCTCCATCTTTAGACTCTGACCAATGTTTTACCACGTTTGTGGCATGGACTGCACTTCCATGTCATTTTTTTAACTGAAATGAGAAGCAACAATTCTTACCTTGTCTGGGTCATTCAGGAAAACTAAAAACAACAGCAAAAATGACATCCTTTTGTCGGGTCTCTACTGAGTTTACTATTTATTCAGTAGTAGAACTAGTGACTCCGAACAAATGTGTATGTATCTAAGGCTGTGACACATGTACAGGACACTGCTAAATCAGGTAATTTCAATATATTTGATGTACTGATTTCTAGCTCCAGGTTTCTGCAGAGGTTTTTGCAACTTGTCTTTTCTGAACTATTTTATTCTGATCAAACATTGCATTCCACTTGCCCTGTACTGTACAATGAAATGTATTACTGCATTTTACCAGGATTCACAATCAGCATTGCGGCACAGGAAAATGTATATGTAGCTACAGTAACACAGAAGCTCAGAGCAACTACAGTATAACATGACATAGTCTAATGGGCAAGAAAGTTGAAATCTGGGAATCTTCCTTTTTCAACATGATAATTCCTCACCATGAAAATAGTATATGGGAGAGGAGAAACATATTAAAAAGTATTTTCCCTTTTTATTTTCCTTAATTACATATGTAATTGTTTTCCAATGATTTTAAGCTGGATCATTCACCAATTTTATATTTTTGAAAATATAAAATGTTATATATATTGAAAGTAATGTCTTTATTTTACCTATCTATACATAGAGATGAATTAACCATTTGTACACAAATACATTGTGCAATATATCATAATCTGGTTATACAGTATAATGTGAAATTACTTCTCTAGACCCATATTTAAACATGTTCCTATTGTTATTTTTATTGAACACCTTGATAACATGGATACATCCCCTGTGTGCCAAGATAGGCTATTCGGAGACATTCTGCGACATTGTAGAGTTAAGACCAAAGTTTTATTGTTGCTGTGTGGTATGAGCGAGAAGCATATGCACTTGCAGAATGAGACTCATTCACACAATCTCTCTCCAACTAAGCTTCGAGAGACATGTCACTAACTTCATGTATTTACTGATATAATTATGAATATGGGAAGGTTCTGGTGATAATACATTGAAAAAAATCGGTTTAAAAGTTTAGACAATTATGCCTACAGCTCACGAAGATGCTTTCAACCTAGATTAACAGGATCAACATTTTTTTAATTGCACTGCCAACATTTTATTTTCTGGGTAACCAAAACATAAGGTATTTAAGGTTAACATGCTGGAAATCTGCAATTTCTTCCAGGCCTGCACAATGTTTCCAATCTAGGAAATTTAGAAAAACAAATGGAGAAGACTCTAATTTGTATTAAGCATATCAAACCACACTGCTCCAAAAAATTATGGGAACATAAATCATACATTGGATCTCAATTAAGGAATAATATTAAAGATCAAAATCTTTACTGTACATTGTGGATTTCGTTGAGAACAAAATGACATAACAATGGTCAATGGCAGCCAAAATCACCAACTGATTGAGAGCTGGATTCAAACTCACACCGAAAAGCAAAGTAAACAATTGAAATCACAGGCTATTCCAACTTGCATGAATTTCCTGGATCAGGTCATCAGTGAGCTCCTGTCTGTGGTGCTACTTGGCAACATTGGATGCACCAATACATAATGTCCCCGGGGTTCTCAAATGGATTCAGGTCAGGAGAATGTGAGGGAACTGCCTACACACTCTGGCCTGATGAGGCTGGGCATTGTCCTGCACCAGGACAAACATGGAAGTCTGTGCGACCCTCCAAGCGTATACCTCCCCAGACCATCACTGACCAATTACCAAACTGGTCATGCTGGATGATTTTGTAGGCAGCATAATGTTCACCATGGCATCTCCAGACTCTTTCACGTCTGTTACGTACTAAGTGTGAACCTGCTTTCATCTGTGAATAGAATGGGGCACAACAAATATCCAGAAAATCACAATGTATGATTTTTAAATAATATGCATTTATTGCTTGACATAAGTATTTGATCACCTACCAACCAGTGGGAATTCCGGCTCTCACAGACCTGTTAGTTTTTTTTAAGAAGCCCTCCTGTTCTCCACTCATTACCTGTATTAACTGCAACTGTTTGAACTTGTTACCTGTATAAAAGACACCTGTCCACACATTCAATCAAACAGACTCCAACCTTTCCACAATGGCCAAGACCAGAGAGCTGTGTAAGGACATGAGGGATAAAATTGTAGACTTTCACAAGATTGGGATGGGCTACAGGACAATAGGCAAGCAGCTTGGTGAGAAGGCAACAACTGTTGGCGCATTTATTAGAAAATGGAAGAAGTTCAAGATGACGGTCAGTCTCCCTCGGTCTGGGGCTTCATGCTAGATCTCACCTCGTCGGGCATCAATGATCATGAGGAAGGTGAGGGATCAGACCATAACTACACGGCAGGACCTGGTCAATGACCTGAAGAGAGCTGGGACCACAGTCTCAAAGAAAACCATTAGCAACACACAGAATTTTATGGATTAAAATTCTCCAGTGCACGCAATGTCCCCCTGCTCAAGCCAGCGCATGTCCAGGCTCGTCTGAAGTTTGCCAATGACCATCTGGATGATCCAGAGGAGGATTGGGAGACGGTCAAGTGGTCTGATGATCGAAAAATAGAGATTTTTGGTCTAGACTCCTCTCACCGTGTTTGGAGGCAGAAGAAAGATGAGTACAACCCCAAGAACACCATCCCAAGCGTGAAGCATGGAGATGGAAACATCATTCTTTGGGGATGCTTTTCTGCAAATATGAGGGGAGGACCATATTGAGGGGAGGATGGATGGGGCAATGTTTCGCGAGATCTTAGCCAACAACGACCCAAAACACACAGCCAGGGCAACTAAAGAGTGGCTCCGTAAGGAGCATCTCATGGTCCTGGAGTGGCCTAGCCAGTCTCCAGACCTGAACCCAATACAAAATCTTTGGAGGTAGCTGAAAGTCCGTATTGCCCAGCGACAGCCCTGAATCCTGAAGGATCTGGAGAAGGTCTGTATGGAGGAGTGGGCCAAAATGCCTGCTGCAGTGTGTGCAAACCTGGTCAAGAACTACAGGACACGTATGATCTCTGCAATTGCAAAGGTTTCTGTACCAAATATTAAGTTCTGCTTTTCTGATATATCAAATACTTATGTCATGCAATAAAATGCAAAGTAAATATTTTAAAATCATACAATGTGATTTTCTTGATTTTTGTTTTAGATTCCGTCTCTCACAGTTGAAGTGTACCTATGATAAAAATTACAGACCTCTACATGCTTTGTAAGTAGGAACACTTGCAAAATCAGCAGTGTATCAAATACTTGTTCTCCCCACTGTATCTCCTCCCTGCTCTTGAGACTGTACTGAAAGGCACATCAAATCTTGCGACGCATGTATGGATGTGCCATTCTGGAGGAGCTGGACTGTCTGTGCAACCTGAATGGGCTGCAAGTACCGCCTCATGCTACCAGTAGCGACAAGGCCACTAGCAAAATGCAACACCAGAGAAGAATCAGTCAGAGAGCATAAGAGAGCAAGGGTCTGTGGCCACCACCTGCAAAGATGGCAGCACAAATCACCATGGATAAGAATTGGAAAGTTAATATGGACACTACTTTATTTCCCTCATAGTGTAGGCTACAACAGTTGGTTCCCTACATGTATAGGTATTTACTAATTAACTAATGGATTCAAGACGTGGTTGTTTCTTTATAGATCATAGATTTTCGGTTCATCAGTGTCAAAGTAGCCTGCCATTTAAATCATTTGTGCAAGTCGTAAAATGACTTCTATGTCTCTATCATTTATAGATTATTCTCCAGTAACATTGCATGAAATGCATTTACCAAAGGCCACATTTTCCCCAGACCGTGTAGGCATGGATGCCACTTCTGAACACTCCTTAATGCCACATTGATGAATTATACATTATTGTAAAACCCCCAAAATGTAATGTATTCTGGTACCTTAGAGCCCCCCAGATCAAAAATCTCAGGTTTTATAAATTAAGCACTGTTTTTTCAATATTTTGGGTATAGGAGAGGTTCACTAATCTTTTCCCAGATGTTTACAGAGGGTCACATAAAAATATATTTAGCTGAAGGGAAGGCCATCCATGTTCATTAATGAGAGATCTGCAGGAATCACTAATTATAAATAATGTACTTTCTGATGGCTCCATTGAATCTTGTATACTTCAAACAAAGAAAATTCTAACACCATTTTTATCAGCAAATTTCTCTCTTTTAAATCTTGCAGCCCCAATCAATGCAATGCAGATTCTGTTTCATTCCCACGTGTCTTCTCTGGTAAAAGGCGTTCATGTATTTTATTGCTTAGGGCTTATGGAAAGCATCTGAAAACGCAGAGCAAAAGGTTCCAAAAAAGTAGAAAATAGCAAAAACATCTGTAGTACCCAAACACTTTGAGCTACAAATTACTAATGCACATATCCTGAAGTTTCAGTCTGGGGAACCCACACAACTGATTCCCACGGAGGGCCCGTGAAATAACGTAGCAAATTGTATGCATTCACTAATGTACATTTCTTTGCATAAGATTAAGTGCTTCTTTACATTATATTTCAGATTGATACACGTCAATTGACCTCAATTGCATAATCACATTTAAAGGGATAGCTTGTCCTCGATTCATATGAAATACCATTTACTTTGAGTTGTTCTTGAAGGCCCATGGAGTATTTTTTTACAACCAGCCATTATTCAACTCTGTTCCAGCCTGGAATTGGCATTATTAGCACTGTCCATATTCATGAATTGAAACTATGCATCCTTAGCAAAAAAAGCTGCATTGCTACTTTAGAACACTTCTAAGATTAGTGGTGTTTTTTACTTCTAAGAACCTGTCAATATCATATTCCTTAATATAATGTTTTCATTGTTGCTAAATAAATCTCATTTTCAACTGAATTGATACTTCCTGTGTTTACCTGTCAGGTTTCTTCACATTGTTATCCATCTGTGTTTTTTCAAGTTTCCATGTAAGATGATGTGAGTTGAGCTTTTAGGCCTGAATGGCAAGCATTAATATCATCCCTACAATGAAACATGGTGGTTTGAGAGGATCTACAAGGAAGAAGTGGAGAAACTGCCCAAACTAAGGTGTACAAAGGTGGTAAATGTATACCGAAAAAGACTCCAAGTTGGAATCACTGCAAAAAGGTGCAAAGCATTGATTTAAGTGTCCGATCTGGACTAGGTTTAAATAGACTCTTGGCTCAGCCCACATGCATCGATTTAACTATTACAATTTGGACTCTTAATATCTTCACCCAACACAGCCAGAAGAGGACTGGTCACCCCTCTGAGCCTGGTTCCTCTCTAGGTTTCTTCCAGGATATTTTGGCCTTCTTAGGATGTTTTTCCTAGACACTGAAGTTCAACACTTCTGTTGTTTGTTCCTTGGGGTTTAAGGCGGTGTTTTGTGAAAGCACTTATAAAATATTGACATTACTGGGTATTATGTGTAGGTTGAGTGCAAAACATTTAATGTGATCAATTATCAATTAAATCCATAACACAACAACATGTAGAGAAAGGGAAAGGGTTATGAATATTTTCCAAAGGCAATGTATTAGCCCACTGCTCTGCCCTAGATCTGACTGGACAAGGTCAGATCATCAGGAACAGGTCAGTGTTATCAAACTAACCAGCAATGTCTTCCACTTCAATACCAACATTATAAATCTGAATTTACTAACATAATTGTCAAAATAAAAATATGTACATATGATTTTGAGAAGGATTAGCTAGCAAAGGAATATTTAAATAAGACAAAAGGAGGCGCATGCAAATTCAGTCCCTGAGGATTTGTATATTTGTGACTGCCTGCCAAAATATTTCATGAGCTTTAGTATAAAACTAAATAAACTAATTTCCATTTCAAAGGGCTTGTTTCACCATTCACCTAACTAAAGAACATGAGGAGTCAACAAACAGACCAAAGCAATTGTGTGGATGTGAAAATAAAGATGCCTGCAGTGTAACTGCCTAAAAGGATGTAACAATGGCACTCTCATCTTGATAACTGAAAGCCTAATTTACTCAGACTTAAAGTTCCACTGTTTGGGTTAAAAGGAGACCTCATGCACAGTTTTTTCAGGAGCTAATTTAATGGAATAAATCAAATTAAGTTACTCCAAGCATTGCTTGTGGGAAGAGTAAGTACAGTTTTAAAACCCAACAAAAGGTCAAAGTGAATTCATCAATCACGACAGACAAATTAAGAGCCAGGCGGTTGTATAACCACAAATTCTATGCTGCCTCCAGGTGGACATTTTCTTTTGGATAGAACTATAAATAAATGTTGTTTATTGTTCATGTTTGGTAACTGTATTGCTATGATAAAATGAGAGGTTGGCCTAGTGCATGCCAAAAGGCCAACTCTGTCATCTACGAGAGGTACATTAAGGTCTAACTATGTTATGTGTGGAATTTGCACTTGTTTTTACTTGATTAATGGCCAGTGCTGACACTAATACACATTGTACAGAAAAAAAACCTCCTGTTTTAGCCACTTGAATTCCATTAAAGTAAACAATCATACTGAAATGTCCAACAATTAGTCATAGAGAATGCAGTTACCACCATCAAACCAGACCATCATGACTTTAAAAGAATATTTTGAATTCAAATGTAATGAACTGTCCATATTTGAACAGTTTATTCCTTTCTTAACAATTCAAAGTAGAAGTGATGCTCTAAAATCACCCAGAGACATTTGAAGACTTGTCTGATACTGTAAGTACTCTATAGACAAAAAGCTGGAATCTGTGTGACATCCAGTAGATGGTGGAGGCTAGAATATTGTCGGTCATGATGTGTAGCATTGTCGTTGTGCACCCCTTAAGTCAGATCTAAAATTGAGGGACATTTTAGTGTATAGTATACTGTTTCGAACTTGCTTCTGGAAATTGATCCACAGGGGACTTCAGATGATCATCTAAAAATCAATTGCTGTCAGCGGGCCTGTTTCCCCTAGTCTTTGTTCATCACAGGAATCTGCCATCAAATAAGCAGTCGAGTCTGATAAAAGTGGAAGAGATTAGAGACTTGGTTGTGTCATCATCATGTAGCTTTGTAACAATGTCTATGGGCCGGCTTGCTGGCGTCACAAGGATCTCAGAGGAAAATTTGAGGTGTTACTGTGACAAAACATTTCCTCAACGTGAGTTAATGAGTAGGAAAAAGCTTCTTTTCAGCATCTGGCCTTTAGAGAACAAAAGGCCATGACCATTTTAAAAGCCACTGCAGTCACACCTGTGATGGTTTGGAATATTCATGAAGAAGTAAAAAATTATGATAAGGTTATCTTAACTTGAATGTCTAAGACATTCTTTAGCGAAAGGCGAGCCATCAACTGACATGCTCTATCCACAAAAAAGTTAAATTAAGCATCTTTTGTCTCAATAAAACAAACCAGGGAGCCCTTGCAATCACACCAGCTAACACTGTGAATAAGACTATACGAATGTGTAGAGATTTTAATCCTGCAGCATTGGGAAGGCATTTTCACAGTGTTGTTGAGGAATACTACTCAGTGTACATCCCTGAGCTAATGAGACATATTCATGGCAGTTAGACCTGTAATGCTACCTTGCACCCAAGCATCAGTAGCCAGTAAAAGGTGATTTAATTTTCACCTGGGCCTGACCGACTGGCTGGCTGCCTGACTGATGGTGATGGGAGAAGGGCTGGCCTGGGAAGCAGCCTCATTCAGCAGAGCCCAATAAGCCCCACTTTGAGCAGCCAGGGCCTTTCAGCATACTAATCCCACTGAGCCTCAGCAGGCAAGACAGCTCAGCCTGCACTACAGCGTCTGGAGGCAGATCTACTGAGTACAGAAAGCCCATCCAAAGACATCTTTAAAGAAAGCTGCAGCCACCAGATAATCTGTTTTGTACGTCAATCATTCCTAATAAATCACGGTTTCCTTACTCAGTTGGCATTCCAAGACATACCTTTTAAAACCTTTATGAACAGACTTTAAGAGGAATCTCAAGGATATTTTCTTCTTAATATAAGTGTAAAGTATACTGCGGGTAGTCTGTGCCTAAGAAGACATAACTCTTTTTGTGACAGAATGTCTTATGAAGTTTGTCTAGCTGAACCACTTAATAAGTTTTTATGTTTTTTAGTTTTAGCCCATTTTCATGATATTCAACACATGATTAAGGCCCTGCCCTCTGATATGGTTCTTATCACGCTGCTTAACCAGGAAGTTTAAACCAGGATCATAACAGGTCTAAGGGATTACATTCCCTCTGGTCTTGGAACAATGAAAAAAGGAAAGGCACTCAAATTAGATTGGTAACCTTCCAGATTAGATTGTTGTCTGGGAGGCTTCTGGCCAATTGAGCCACACTATGCAGGACCCTTTTTAACCCTGTTCTCACGATGACAAAGCAGTGACCTATCAGGGAATATCTTGGGGGGTGGTTCTGAATATCTATCTCAATCAAATGATCAGTCACGCAAATATATTTTATATATCTCTTTCATCAGCAGTTATCACAACATGTTTTTACAAACAACCAGCCTGAATCATCAGAGAGCAAGCAAAACCGGGGTTGCTGCAGTGGCTAGAAAAAACTCCCTAATAGGGTTGAAATTCAGGAAGAAACTTAGAGAGGGGCCAGGCTCTGAGGGGTGGCCAGTCTTCTTCTGGCTGTGCTAGGTGAACATTTTAACAATACAAATTGTAATAAATAAGAAATGCATGTTGTTCACAGTCTGTAAAATTCAGCCTCATGAATGGGTGGACAATGACAGGGACAATCAGGTTGGGTCAGTGGAGTGGCAACCAGAATCGTTTGGTATCATCAGCTACTCTGCAACACAGTACCTGGAGTACTTCAGACAGGACAGCTATGAGTCCTTAAGGCGTGGTAGTCCTGAGATATGTTCCAAGGCCTCATGTTCTCCTAAGTTAAAAACTTGACTCCAAACTCTTCTGGCACAATAATATAGCAGCGTAAAACCTTGGGGCTAGGACAGTGGGGTCTAGTGCCACTGTAGCCCTATTCAAGTTAAACCCTGGACAGGGCCAAACAGGCAGGCAAGTAACTCCACCCACTGTGCCAAGCATCTAACCAAAGGGCCACCAACCCACCAAAGCCCACAGACCCATATAGGGAGGGCTCCATGGGCAACCAGAAACAGCTGCCCCCCTCACACCAGGGCAGGCTGACATGCTGCTACAGAAACCAAAGTAGGACAGCGCAGGACTTCTGTGGCACTACCCTACATTTTTCACCTTGTGTTTTTAAACATACAATTGAAATAAAATTATCTTAAAAGCAAGTGCTTGAATGCATCAGCATTTTCACATAATACCGCTCAAAAAAATGAAGGGTGCACTTAAATCACACATTGGGTCTCGATGATCGAAGTACAGTTTCCAATTTCACTGGGTCACTAGTGTTTATTGATGATGTGACAGAGGACAGAAGCAGCTGGATTAATTCTGAAGTGTATAGGGATATATTGTCTGCTCAGATTCAGCCAAAATCAGCAAAGTTGATTGGACGGCACTTCGCTTTACAGATGGAATATGACCCAAAACATACTATGAATGCAACCCAGAAGTTTTTTACGGCAAAGAAGTGGAATATTCTGCAATGGATGAGTCAATCACTTGATCTCAACATGCATTTCACTGGATGAAGACAACTTAAGGTAGAAAGACCCAGAGAAAAGCAACAACTGAAGATTTGGTGATGTCCAAGTGTTCCAGACTTGAGGATTCAAGGATTCTCGACAAAGTATTAAAAATGAACATTTGATTCATGATTGTGTTAAATAAATAAGGGGACTGTGTATGAAAATAGTTGCAATTCATAAACGTTTTATATTATATTTTTGTTCAACCCCTTAAATTAAAGCTTAACCTTCTGCACTTGAATTGCATGTCTGTTGTTTCATTTGAAATGCATTGTGGTGGAGTATCGAGAAAAAATAATGAAAATTGTGTCAGCATCCAAACTTTTCTAGATCTAACTGTATATTTAAGATCAAAATATTTACTGCACATTGTGTAATACGTTGACAACAAAATGACAAAACTGTCAAAGGAAAACAAAATCACCAACCGATTTGAGGGAGGATTCAAACTGAAAATCAAAGTAAACAATTGAAATCACAGGCTGTTCCAACTTGTGTGAATTTCATCACGGAAACTCATTTGACACAGTAGTGTGAATGACCCCCACATGCCTGTATGCACTCCCAACAACGTCTGGGCATGCTCCTGATGAGACGGCAGATGGTGTCCTGGGGGATCTCCTCCCAGACCTGGATCAGGGCATCAGTGAGCTCCTGGGCAGTATGTGGTGCTACATGGCGGCATTGGACACCATTATATAACGTGTTTTTTAGGATTTAATACCGGTGCCTAACAGCAGTCAGGGTACTGTTCGCTAGCAGGTGGAGATTTGTGTGACTCTCCAAGGATATGCCTCCCCAGACCATAACTGCCCCACCACTAAACCGGTCATGCTGGATTATATTGCAGTCGGCATAATCTTCACAATGGTGTCTCCAGACTCTTTTGCGTCTGTCAGGTGCTCAGTGTGAATCTGCTCTCATCTGTGAAGAGAATGATGTGCAAATCGCGGACCTGCCAATTCTGGTGTTCTCTGGCAAATGCTAATTGAGCTGCACGGTGCTGGGCTGTGAGCACAGGTCCCACTAGAGGACGTTGAGCCCTCATGCCAACCTCATGGAGGCTTTTTCTGAAGTCATTTTCTGGGGCTCTGACAGTGCTCCAGTTCTTCCTCGCACAAAGGAGTAAATATCGGTCCTGCTGCTGGGTTGATGCCTCTCTACGATCCTGTCCAGCTCTCCTCGTGTAACGGCCTGTATCCTGGTATCACCTCCATTCTATTGACACTTTACTGGGAGACACAGCAAACCTTCTTGCGACGGCACATATGGATGTGCCATCCTGGTGGATCTGGACTTCCTGTGCAACCAGAATGGGCTGCAGGTACCGCCTCATGCTACCAGTAGTGACATGGCCACTAGCAAAATGAATAACTAGAGAGGAATCTGTCAGGAAGGAAATGGAGAGAGCAATTGTCTGTGGCCAGCACCTGCCAAACCATTCCCTTTTTGGCATTGTCTTGCTGAGCACTCTTGAGGATTGTATAGAATTTGCCTTTTTGGGGGTTGTCTTGATGTTGCCTCTCCAGTGTACCTATTTTCACTTTTATTTGCAGCAAAAATTGGATCATTGCTCATGCTTTCAAACTGGACAGATTGATATCCTTGAAGTTTAATTAACTTACTGTGATTATTACGTGTTCTGTTAATTTATTTGAGCAGTGTACACTACTACATTATTACAATGTGACTTATTCCAATATCCATGTGTGTTTATTACTTTTCAATTTTTCTCCGATGAGGTTGAGGAAGAAATTATATAGATTATCTTGAGATGAGAGAAATGCTGCAATTTTTGCACACAAAATCACTTATGGTAAATCAATGCTGTACTTTTTACCACGGTACATTGTAGACATTTTCTGATATTACCATGGAAAATGTGTACATATTGCCCCTTTTATGTTTTTGAATATAATAATGATGAAATTGTTATTTTACATATTAAAAATGTTAAGAGACAGGGACAAACTAAGCTGTGGCTGTAAGGGATGGGTCATACATTCCAGAAAATGTTTTTAAATGTATCTTCACTACACACTACTCTAATGTTACTGTAAAATTCTGCCATTAAGGCTTTTTAGGTAGCCTACTTTGTTTTATGAATGTCTTTCAAGTTATTTGCTTGTGCGCAAGAAACACATTCATTTCTCTGGTGACCTGTTTGATTTTGGAAGCTCTGGGACTGATGACTCCTGGATATAGCTGTCCAAATTCCTGCTGTTTCCGTATCTGCTTGCTTGTTCTTTAGGGTATTAGGTTGGATATCTGTGTAATAACTTTGCTTTACTCCTGAAAAATGATGTAAACAAATATATTATTAATTGATTACACATGCTTTCAAATCTGGAGAAATTACAATAATTACAAATGTTTAGGGTCTTTATCAGCAGGGTTCATGGCATAGTACATCATTACCTTGTGCTGTTTGGTCTGCTTCTCTGATTCTAATGAGATTCTCTGAACACTCATGCCCTAAAACGATTCATAATCCCCAAGTAAATTAGGAAAAACTAATCCCAAAACAATTATTTTAAAGTTAAATTGGTTAAACTCAAGTTCACAAAATGTCCTACAACTTCAGTACTAATGAAAGTTTTAACATCAGATTATGGTTTTGAATCTGCTTTCAGCATTAGTTATGGCTGGAAAATATCTATTTTTATTGGCGAGGATAAGCTCCCTGTCTAGTCTCCACTCTAGAGGACTAAACACATGACACGTTCATAGATGTCTCTCTTGGCAAGCATGGAGAAAAGCCTGTCTGCATTGCCCTTGCAAATACAGTATGTTTCTCTGGCAGTGCATTGAAGATTCCTCTTCCAATTATTCCATGGTGTTTTTATAATTCTCATTCTTTGATTAATCTCCATGGTTTATAGACAACCTTCAATGTAATGAAAAAAAATTATGATTCAGCATGTGGGTTCAGTTGAGGTCTCCAGATTTTGTATTTATATTGAAACTTGTCTGTGCTTTTTGGCTATGGCTATTTCTTTCTCATTTTTCTGTTGTTATGGAAGAATTATTAACTAAAAAATGTATTCATGCAAAACGGCAGAACTAAACGATGTTAATTCAGAGAGCAATCCAACACCAAATCCAGTAATCTTGTAAAATTAAAGAATCTGAAGAATTTGAAATGAAAGTAAATGTCTACATCTGACTACTTAAATGACATTATTAATAGAATTTGTCATTATAACTTTATTATTCATTGGTTGGCCGACTGTAAATTCCCCATACAATACAAAAGGCAATTTTTCACATGGACATGTCATTGTATGAGTGTGACTTATGAAATCGATTTCTCTATTGCTTAAATGTTTATGATGACACTATTAAAACTTCCACTAATCTAGGCTTCTGTTTGTCTAGATACAGTTTTTAATTGAGTCTGAGTCTTTTTCCATTGACAAGAAATTCCTGTTTTTAGAAATGGCAGTATCAAGTGGGGACATTGTCTTGAAGGCAAGGTCCTTTCAAGTGGGTAGACTTTTCTCTGGACAGTGTGGGAAAGGAAGCTGGAGCATTCAGTGCAGGTCCTTTTAAAGCTTTTCTCCCTGCCTCTACAGGCCTGTGAAAAAGAGGCCACCTCCACTAGCTTTTCTTATTCAATGACTTGCTTTGTGCTCATACCCGGGTTCCATCCCAATGAAAGTGCTCAGCTAACACTATTGCCATTCACATCAGTTTTACAGAGTGTGCAGAATGCCAGATATGCTGCCCCAATATTTGTCTGTTTCACACTGCCAGCTCCATCATTATTTACTCTTGATGAGAGCAAACCCTCTCCTAAGTGATTAGATGAGTTTGACTTGCTTTTGTGGGTTGTCTCTGAGTTTTATGTTTGAACATCCCTACTGTATGCCACCACCAAACAAGAATAAAGCATTTGAGAAGGAGAATGGCTTTGTACTTTAGAGAGATGCATTCTTAAGAATTCAGATTGAAGACACAACTAGAAATGAAAGCCAATCGGCTCTAAAGTACAGAAATCATTAGGCATTCTCAAAGTTGAAGAGGGACGAATGTTTTCTGTATGTTCTTGGCTTTTACAACTTTCCCTTGGCTTTTATGTCTTGGGGACAGAATATGCTGAGTCATGTTAACGTATGTGGTTCAAGTGAGTAGGAACATAGTGTAATCAAATTAACATAGTGTAATCATTATTTTCTATTTAAATTGAATAGTTTGTAAATATAACCATATCTTTTTAGTTGACATTTGTGGATCTACAGTGTGTAAATATTGAAGATTTGTAAAAAATAACAAGGTCATGTTATAGAAGTAGAAGACTTCTTTTACAAACCATGTTTAAGATGCCATTTAAATGTAATGGACACACAAGCTGTATCTGCCAGCACCATTAATAAGAATAACATGAAATATTCAACTGCTTTTCTGAGCTTAAACTTTAGCCACCATCAGGCGAGGAATCTTGAGCTCCTTATGTTATGAAATACCAACACTATAAAACACCAGCTCTTGGAAGTTTGCGGACCAGATTCGACTAGACTTGTCATTATCACTTAGGCAAAGAACTGCAAGTCTATACTTCGGGAACCTTAAAACATATTAGTGGATTGATCCGTGGTTAACTAAGTAAGACACTGTCCACACAAGTGCACCTTTTAAACGAATCAGACGGTCACGATTGTTGCCTCCTCGAGCAGTGCCACTCCTGCTACCCTTCACCATCATCACCCTGTCTTCCTCTCTTACTGGTGTCGTGTCTAATGAAGGAGAAACCGAGGTGTGTCTCTGCTCACAGCCCTGTCCTGTCACTCAGAATGCGTTTAGAAAAACCATGGCACATACTTAGCATTTTAAACATTTCCTGATTGTCAGTGGCATACTCAAAAGTAGGCCATTCAATTTAGGCTGAGTAAGAGAGGCATATGACATTTCTACTCGTTAAAGGATATTTTGGGATTGAATATCAATTATAGCTGCCTCTAATTTCATGAGTGCTAGCCAGAGAAGAGTGAGAATCACAAAGGTCATACACATACATTGAAACTTGATTCCCATGTAATTTATTCACAGCACATTCAATATAATGACAATGGCAATTCAATCTCTCCACGGTCCTATATAGTTACCAGTTAATTAACCCTCACAACCCAGCCACAAATATGAGTTCATGACACTAGACAATATGACCTTGTTTAATGAATTAAAACCAAAATTATATTAGTGTTGATTACACAAAACACATTATAATAGTTAAATTAGGCTGTGCAAATTAAATTTAATTGCACAGAGATGGTAAAGATGACTAAAATAGCCTGTATTCAGGTTAATAACCCATATATTCCAAAGCAAGCTGTATTACAGTGACAGAAATATAGCAGACAGTGAGCTGGGCTCTGGAAAAGAAATAAGGTCAGGAGTGGAAACCTTTAACAGCACATGGAGGAAAAGAAAAGAAAGAGAAGAAAAATGTATCCAGTGCCTCAGAGCAAGCGATAGCAGACTGAGCACTCTCAATCTGATGCCTTCCCAAAGTGGAGGTATGTTAGGGGAATGGTGGTTGAGGGGAAGAGGTAAGTGGTGGCTGTTTTTCATATTGAAAGGCATTGAGTTTTTTATTGTGGTATATGTGTATCTATCCGTAATATTGAGTGCATTTGTGCTGGATTCACACTCCACCCAAAATAATCACAACATAATAGTTGTATAAATGGCACATAAACCTGAATGGATATCCCTTTCTGAAAAAAAATATTGTTTTGATATGCATCTGCCAGAGGGCACTTATAAAATAATCTGATGAACAGTACTAGGTGTCAGAATATAAGCCTCAACGTTTCTGGAGTGAGATTAAGATAGAAAAGATGGCGCCACAGGGCAATCCCTGACCTTGTTCAGTGCCAAATAGATGTCAGGAATGTATGCTCCATGGTGGCGGGGATTCAAAGGACATGACCAAGAACTGAGTAGGTATGTTGTTGCCTGCTGGCCACACTTTATTCTTGGAATCCCAATGCTGCTTTAGGAAGTGCACTTTAAAGTGAGGGATCATGTGGTGCTATTTAAATCATGAATCAAAATGTAATTGGACTTCTTAAATCAGATTTACTGGGCCAATCTGATGTAGACGTCTTACGCTGCTATATTATTGTGCTGGGGGTGTAGGGTCTTCATTTTCCCTGTTTTCTGTCGTTTTAAACTTAGGAGGACATGAGGTCTGGACCCACATCTAGGGAGTACCAGGCTTGACTCGTTTGCAGTCCCTGTCCAAAGTCCTCCTGGTTGTGTTGCAGATCAAGACGATACCTGACGATTTCAAGCTGCCACTCTGCTGATCCCCCCCTGTCCTTGTCCCTCCGGTTTTGGCTCCAATCTGGACTAGGTTTAAATAGACTCCGGGCTTAGTCCACATACATTGAACTATTACAATTTGGACTCTTAATATGTTCACCCGGCACAACCAGAAGAGGACTGGTCACCCCTTGGAGCCTGGTTCCTCTCTAGGTTTCTTCCTAAATTTGGCCATCTTAGGGAGTTTTTCCTAGCCACTGAAGTTCATCACTATTGTTGTTTGCTCCCTGGGGTTTAAGGCTGGGTGTTTTGTGAAAGCACTTTGTGACAACTGCTGATGTAAAAAGGGCTTTATAAAATAAATGTGATTGATTGATTTGATTGATTGATAGACTTTCTTAGGACTTTTCTCAAGAACAAATTGAAGAAAAGACTTGAAGAGTGAGGCCCAGTGTCTCCACATTCCCCAGATGATGCTAGCTAAGTTGCATTGCCCGTGGATCTTGGACCACTTGGCAGTTAGCGACACAGTCGAGGCTAGAATTAATGATGAGCTACAGTATGGGATATGAAAAAGCACCCTATAATAACTGTTCACAGTACAATGTTTACTTACATTATTAATGGAAAGATACTCAAACCTTTTATGCAGATCACAGGTTTCCACAGGTTGCATTGAATTCTCTGCATGTTGATAAAATATTGAATAAATGCACACCTTAATAGATTGTTTGTTGGCTGGTTAAAAAACTTTGCGTATAAATTTGTCACTCCAGCTTTTGATAGTGTGCCAAAAGCCAAAAGTGCAATTTCAGTCTGTTGGCAAATGTCCGTGATAGTTAACATGGCATACATCAGATTGTTGCCCTAGTAAATCGATTCTCTTCTTCTTTTCATCTGGCAGTCCACTGTTTCTTTTTAGGTTGCCTTCTTAAAATTCCCTGCATGCTTTACAGCACATCACTAGGGGATTTGGGATGATCAAACACTGATGTGCTTTGGAGCTTTGCTGGCACCAACATAATTCTTTAGCTGCACAATTTAGATCACTGCTGACACACAAAGTACATTATGTACTGCTGACGACACTGCCAAACAGCACCTCTTCAAGAGTTAACATGAAAGCCCATTGTTGAAAGGATGAGGGAGGAATAAAGAAATGCAAATGATTCATCTAGCAATTCCATACAAAACTGGCAAAACTGGGGTGGGAGGGTGGGTTCACAAAATGTAATCCATAGAATGTTCATTTGGCTGAAGGACTGTTGAATAAAACTGTATATCACATTATAGGGAGTTTCTTGGTCAAACTTTACATATTGATGACATTTTGGCCTTCATTAGTCCTGACCCCATTATGTTTATTCTGTGGATGCAGAGGAACTCTTAGAATAATATAAAGCTTTAGCTCTGTAATATGTGTACAATTTGAATTTCAATAAAAATTAAAGCATGAAGAAAAAAATATGTAAAAAAACAAGTTTGAAATGGCAAATGTATATAGATTCTAAACACCCTCAGACATGTTCCAAAGTTAAACCACTGTTAGTTCTGTTTAAATTTACAGATATATTACAGCATTTTTTCTTGTATCATATTCTGTCTTGAATGTTAATGGGAAATAAAAAACGATGAAGTACTTAATTCAGCATTATTGTATTCCAGTGCTTTTGAAGTAAGAACTATTTGTCAACCAATAAGATATAAACTAACATTTCATACGGGAAATCGGGCACTTCTGAAAACATACCACCCATCAGACCTGAACAGTACAAGACTAGCACCGCTGTTTCCCAAGCTGTTTGCAGCCCCCAAAACCACAGCCAGTTGCATGCTATGAATCACACGCATGAAACGTGTGGGGGTTGCTAACAAGAGTGCCTCAGGAAGTTATTGGCATTCAGATGCAAACATGACAGGTTGTGTCCCGGTATGAGAGATGTTTTATGAGAAATATTTAAGCCACTAAGTCAACAGAGATAATGAGCTAGGCTACTAAATGAAAAGGGATCATATTACCCCGCCTGCATAATCCGCCTACCTGAAAAACTAAAAACTACCTAATTTCCACTTGGCTACAATTTGATATGGTTTCTCAAATATAGCCCAATATAGTTATGTTTCTTGATAGAGAAAGCCTTTGGCACAAGTTCATACACTACCTGCAAACACAGCCAGCCCAATTATGATCCATTACGTGTGACATATGCTCCCAGAGTACCCTGTAATTGAAGTAACATTTGTGATTAGATATTACTCTGTTTCCCTTTATGGTCGTTTTCTAAAATATAAAAGCTACTATACGTTTAGTGTTACATTGAATCCAATGGCAGCATCCAAGTATCGACAGAAAATAAAAAGTCATGAAGATTTTATTTTGGATAGCACTCTATGATAAGAACCAAAATAATAAGTACATTATGTTTGCATTCTAATGTAGCAGGTGTATTGTGTGCAGATCTGTAGATGCCATAGAAAATAAATTGCGTTATTAAAAACTCAAGACTCTGTGCATGCACAAACATATTTTTTCTCTACCTTCTGTTCACATGAATGTAAATTAGGGAGCACAAATCAATACAAAGACAAGAAGCCACCTAGCTGGGCTAGCTACAATTTGTTATCTACCAACAGAGATAAGTATTTTTCCTTTATACCATATCAAGCAAATGTATTCAGCCGTTTACACTCTCAAGATCAATCCGGCAACATAGATATGCAGTCACGACATACTACAAAGAAACACAAAAATGTTGTGTAGTTCATGTTATTCAATTTAAGATAATTTTCACATATAATTTACTTCCCTGATAACTGGTAAAATTATATAAACTAGCAAAATAACAACAGCATTTCTCAGATTGTTGGTTAGTCAGCTCAGCGGGGTTTGGTGGTAAAGCAGCGTCTGTAGTGATTTTATGATCAACATTTCCTGAATTATTAAATCAAGTGTGAAAAGTATCCTCAACATCGAAGATAATGCTAGTTCTATGTTGGTACACATATGCCATGTTATTTAGAATGGCCAGTGTTTTAGGAAAGATTTGATGATAATATAAGCAGAGGGCTCTTCACAAAGATGCCGTTTGTTAGCTTCCGTTCTATGTGATATCCATGAACAAAAGTTATGCATCCAGAAGTCAGGGGAGAGCCTCTTTTTTCAGCATGAGACGTCGATGTTAACCTTCCATAGTTCTTTCCTTTCTCTCTCTCCAATGAATACAGAAAGAACGCAATCTTTATACCAGAATACAAGGGCGGCGGCCAATGATCATAACCAGCCATTACACAGTCAAATACCCTCCAATAAGAATGGCTTATCTTACAAATGACCTTTGTATGTTATGTTCCAGGCTAGGGTCAATGGTCCTATCCATCAAGCCTGTCACAGTCACATAGGCAACTCCTAGCAGGAGGTATGGACAGGATGTGTGGGGCCCATCAGTATCAGGCAACACATCCTATCTATGCGTTTTTGCTCAGAGTTAGTTAGCGCATCTGTGTTGTGTTAAGTTTCTCAAGCCTACTTCCTCTCACAGTGTAGACATGGGCAATGACACAATGGTTACTAATGACTTTGCAGAAAATTGCAGGGATGCACGTCGCCGGAATTTTTGACAACATGATATCAATGAGAGTTTTGTTAAGGTTCTGGGGGGTTCCTATATAATTTGAGAGGGACTTAGGGCATCCAGTTTAAACTACAAATTGTATTTTGCCAGTTTAAATAATCTTATTAACAAAATTTCTTAGTTGCAGGGCAGTACATTCACTGAAGGCATCAAGGCACAATAAACAATTGATGGAATTCTGTGGTAGACAGCGTAAGAGTAAGACAATTGTTTGTGGAGTATTTTAGGACTTGGAAGTATGATGAGAACACACATTTTCTTTCTAAAGCCGTATAACACTATTAAACTATTTAATGTCTGTGTAAAGAAATTGTCTGTGTCCAAAACACAGAATCTTTATCTAGACATATAAAGGAAGGGGTAAGTATGTAGGTATGACAAACTCTAAATCCAATATATATGCAGATGCTATGTTAGCTGAGGGTATATTAGCATGCCCATGTCATACTCACCAATAGTAAAGTATGGGGCCTGAAGAAGCAGTATAGGATAACATGTCATAAAGCCTTTAATCCAGATTAAATGTTCATTAGGCGTATGATACTGGACTTTGGATCCTGTAGCTGGCAGAGAAGACCTCTAGCTAAATCCTCTTTAATATTAATATTCAGCTTACAACTAAGGAAGAAAACAGTTTGAATCTTTTTGAGATATGTATTTCTATGGACTATGCCACCAAAGAGAACAAAACACAAAAAAACACATCAAAATCTTCAAGATTTGTATATGTTTCAAGAAATTAAGGAATTTTATGGTAGTCATTTAATAGGATATGTTACCTTTCCTTTTTTGTGTGATGAAAGAAATGCATATTACCAAATAGCTTAAGGAGTATAGTAGGGATTTAGGGAGTACCAATTAAGTACATTATGTAATGAACCACCACTAGAGTATTATTTTGTATTTTATTTGACAATCTAAAATATGAATATATTTACACCAAGTTCTTACACATCAGACTATGAAGGAAATAAATAAAAAGTCCGAAGACCCTTTTACATTATGTTCCTCTTTTAAAGGCAAGGGCAACAATGTAACATAGGCACTTGGAGCCATACACTGAAACTTAATAATATAACTCATAACTCTTAACAACACTAAAATGGTGACACACATATACACACACATACACACACACACACACACATACACATACACGTATACAGCTGCAGAAAAAATGGCACCATTATCTTTCCTTTCCAAAAAAGTTATAAGGAACTGATGGATTAAAATTAAGAGACCAGTTCACCTTTTCCTAGAGCTATACATTTCTATACACATATAATTGTGTTAGAATGGCTAATCATGTTTTCTCAGCCCAAACAGCCTTTGTGGAGTACTTGCTTTCTGGCAGTGTCTGTAAATCTCAATCTGCTGTCAACAAGGCAAGTTTCATCTTGGACTATGCTGCTCTTCTGGTTCTTGACTTTTTGGCCCTAACAGAGACATGGACTACCCAAGAAAACCCATCAACTCTATGGCAGCTCTCTTTATCAGTCCAAGAACATCTGGTCACCATGGTAGATGCACAGGTCTACGAATTTCTTCAAAATTGTGATTCTTCGCTACCCTCTTGCTCACCCATTTCCTCCATTCTGTCAGTATGAGCTGTTTACTCAATCTTAACATTTTAGCTGTAAACCACTTCTTACACAACAGACAATGAATTTGATCTAACATTTACTGGATGCTGTCTGTTGACTAATCTTACCAATACCTCACTCCAGTTGTCTGACCATTACTTTGTCTCTTTATCCTTTCTCTCTCCTCTACCCCTACACTGTCAGCCCCCACCAACATCTCACACAAACACAACACACATTCTCTCTCTGCAAATGCTCTCTGTTCCTCCATCCTGTCATCTCTCCCAACTCTTAAGTCCTTCTCTGTTCTTTCTCCTGAGTCTGGATTCAGCTTGGTCCTCTCATCCTGTTCTGTGGATAAATGACTCAATGTGAGCTCACAGAAGTTGGCTTCAATAAGCTGAGCATATGTGGAGGAAACAAAAAACTTCAGAATGACCTTCCATCCTTCCAATAACTTTTTCTCCTGCTGTTCCTCCCTATCTGCTGCTAAAGCCAACTTTTATCAACTGAAATTCCAAACCTAACACCAGTAAACTGTTTTCCTCTTCCTCAATCCTTCACTCTCAACCTCCTAACCCACAATCTTCACTCTCTGCTGATGACTTTGTGAACCACACAAAAGACACCCGTACCTCATTCACTCTGACTTGTGGGCCCAGTCAGCCTGGATGCACACACGTCAAAATTGTCCTTGCATTTACCACTTTTTTCCAGCTCTTACCAGATGACATTCTTCAGCTTGTGATGGGTGGACAACTGAAATCATGCCCTCACAAAAACTATCCCCTTCTTCCTTCTCCAAACAATCTCAGGAAACTGTCTTGCATTCCCTACCTACCGCATTAAATCATTTGGGTTAATGGGGCCGTAGTCGCTCCCCTTTCATAGAAACCAACACATCTGATGTCAAAAAGTACAGGCTGGTATAAGACACTCGAACATGCTTTCTCCAGACAACTCTCTTGTAACCACTCTTTGAACAATATTCTCGCACTGATTTTCTTACAGCTGATTCAGCCCTCTTCTGATTTTTCTATACAGCAAGACCCTCGGCCAAGTCATATCCTCTGTGGTACGATGGGTGTGTGATTGGAAGTGTCAGCCCTTTAAGACATTAGAAAGGGGAAGGACAGGCCTTTTATTTAAAACAAAAGCGAGCAGATGCCCAATTAGCTAGTTTGGGGGAGGGCTGCTTGGCTTATGTCCAGGCAGAAAAGTTTAACAATAAGTTTTACTATAAGTTGTACCCTACGCAATCTAGCAGTAGCACCAAAAACATGGTGCAAATATTGCAAACCTACTGGAATCAGGCGACATATTGACATGATCAAATTCAATCCCGCTTGTGTGTTTTTGGACTGATAAACTATATTCAATTTTTTTTTACCACATTCTAGTAAAGTATAGTACCTTTTTTTGGTGGTGCATTGTGGGACTGTTGATGTGCTGTAAGCTGCTTGCATTTACCTACCTGAAGCTAAGTAACATTATTACGCCTTTCCTCTGTAACTGTGGTAGCTACTTCATGAAGGAGAACTGTCGTCTTCACTTAAAGATAGCAGAGTTAGAAGCTCAGCTTCAGACACAAATGTCAGGCAATGATTATGCAAGTGTAGAAATGGGAAAACCTGCGTCTGTGCCACCAGGAAGAAACGATCCTGTTGTTAGCCCCCCGGCACAGCTCCCGCAACTGAGCAAGAACATTCTATTAGTCACTGGGAAGAAATGACATCGACCAGTTAAACCTGGGTCGCTGCTAGAGCCAACTGAGATTTTCAACAGGTTTTCCCCACTGGAGTCGGAGTCAAGACCAAAGCAGTCTTCGGAGGGGAATAATCGACAGGTATTTTCTACCGGTGGCCTGGAAAAACTGAAAACTTTAGTCATCGGCAACTCCATTACCCGCAGTATTTGACTAAAAAAATCAGCCAGTGATCGTACACTGTTTTCCTGGGGGGCATTGCCACCGACGTAGCCGCAAATCTGGGGTTGGTGCTAGCGAAGTCTAAAACTGGCAAGTATAGAGAGTACAGAGATATTGTTGTTCATGTTGGCACCAACGACGTTAGGATGAAACAGTCAAAGGTGTAGTGACGAGCTCTACAGCAGATTTGCCCAAATCAATCGCTGGCTGAAAACGGAGTTCTGCCCGTCGCAGGAGGTAGAGTTTGTAGACAACTGGCTCTCTTTTTGGGACTCGCCCAGAAATAGGGTCAGGCCTGATCTGCTGAAGAGCGATGGACTTCATCCTAGCTGGAGTGGTGCACTTCTTTTATCTAGGAACATTGACAGGAGTCTCACTCCTATAGCCTCTCCATGAGATTGGGTGCATGACCGGCTGCAGGCTGTTAGCCAGCCTGCTAGTATAGTGGAATCTGCCGATTGCATAGCCAGAGTAGTTAGTACAGCGTTGCCTATTGTGACTGTGACTCGTTCCAGGCTGAGAAACGTTAAACAAAGAAGCGCTAACAATAGCAACCTTATTAAGATAAAACCTTCCTCCACCTCGGTCACAAATAAAAATGGCTATATTACCTCGCATCTCAAAATGGGACTCCTAAATGTTAGGTCCCTTGCTCTAAAAGCAATTGCAGTAAAGGAATTGATCTCCGATCATAAACTTGATGTTATTGGATTATGTGAAACATGACTGAAGCCTGATGAATTTACTTCCCTAAATGAGGCCTCTCCTCCTGGCTATATTATTGATCGTATCCCCCGTGCATCCCGAAAAGGAGGGGGTGTTGCTAATATCTACGACAGTAAATATAAATTTACTCTTAAACACATCGCTGGTTTTCATTCTTTTGAAGTTTTGCTCATGAAAGTTTCCAGGCTGATAAATCGTTTTACATAGCCACTATTTACAGGCCGCCCGGGCCATATACAATGTTCCAGAATTCTTGTCTTACCTTAAGGGTGTTGCTAGCACAAACACATGGCATAATGGTTACAGTGGGTAAAACAGGTAAGGTTAACCAATTTTTTGTACTGTTTAAGCGAAAGAGACACAATGCAACTTTGTTTATGTTTAGGCTATTCCAATACAGTTCAAACAGAAAGTTTTTTAGGCAGGCGAGCACCTGGTGTTAACAGAGGATCGGGAGTTTATAACTATGCCTTAGTGCCGGAGAGGGAGAGAGCACGGAACAGCACACCAAGCAACCTTCAAACTTCCAAATCTCCTCAGTTGTGTATTCTAACACAATTACACTACACTAGAAAATAACATAATTTATGAAATGACATTTGACTGACCGATATGAAAGAAAGAAGAGATCCGGTTAGAACTCCTCAGTGTAATTTGTGTCATCCGGTTTTGTAAATCATAAGGTCAGAATCTAGGGAAAATTAAATACTAAGGTCAGTAACACAGCTGAGAGAATAGGAGGAAAAGTCTCTATAATCATAAGAAATGGAGAACAGGTGATAATGTGAACAGAAAACTATCAGGGATGTTGTGAAATGTGAACTTGGTTGAAGTTTGGACTGGTTGCAGACAGAAAATGGATCCTTCAAAAAAATATGAGTAGGGTAACTCCATTAACTCAAATAATTCTATTACAATTGTTATTATGTATGCCTCAATTCATCATGGAAAGCCAGAGAATGTTGAGGATAGTCCTGTTGGTCCTGAGGGGAAACAAAAGCCAACATTTGCAAGCATTTTATGCTAAAAGTGGAAATATGGTTCTTTGCAACTACTGCAAAATTCCCTGCAATTTACAGCATCACATTTTTGACTAAGGAACATTTTGAAAAATAACCATCTGTTCATCCAGAGAGCAGACTCGGTTAGGGTGAGGATTCTGTTCACGTTGCCAATATGAATTTGCAGCCTCTTCCCGTCAAAAAGGGAACAGATGTAACGTTAGCAGATTGAGGTTTCTGTTGTCATTAGCCATGTGAGTTTGGCAGCCTTAATAATGCAATCTACCATCAAATAGGACAGGGTATGTCATGTTAGCTCATGGAGCTGACTAGCTATAGTACTCTCCAGTTAGCACACATACATTTTGTCAACCCAATATTTGGTCAAATATTTGCATTATACATCAGTAAGATATAGTATGCAGATTATTTGCTCATTGGTAAGAAGATACTCCTTAGTAAGAAGGCTCCTCAGCTGGGTTTCTATGAATAGCCCATACTCCAGGTATTTAGTGGTATAAAATATTATCTACGTATAAAATATTATCTACTAAAATACAGCATTCAGCAAACAGTAATTCCAAAGCAATTTACAATTGGGATTGAATAAATTTAAATTGATGATCCTGGGAGTGATTTGATAAACATTTCTAACATGCACTAACATAGCATTGCATGTTAGAAATGTTTATCAAATTCAGAATTGAATATTTTTAATAAAGTATTTACTAAGCAGTACTTATTTCACCTTTTATAAAGAACTTGATAAATATATGCTAATTTTTGATCAACACATCAATAGTCACATTTTACATTGTTATGTATGTCACACAGTTACACAATGTTAATGAACTGTTCATAAAGAATGACAAATGGTTATAAATGCTATGTAAAACAAATGTGGTCAACATAATTCAAAGTGGGATCAGAATTTGTTAGACAAAACACTTATTCTACTAATAACATTTGATAGGCAACAAATCAAATGTTTAAAAGTTGTTTTACCAGACATTGTGCATTTCCAGCATTGTGCACTTATCAGAAAAAACAGCCAGCACATTTAACAATCTTTTGAACTTTGCTCATGAAGATAATGTTAGACAAATTTATAGTAATTTCTTTCCCATTCTTCAGGTTTACAGAACCTTTTACGTAAAAAGAGATGAACAAGGTTCTCCCAGACAAAGTTTTTCTGAAGGAAATTAATTAGTATCTCATCTCCCAGACAAAGATTTTCTGAAGGAAATTAATTAGTATCTCACTGCAGAGAGACTGCGTATGCAGTGAAAAAGACAACCATCAATAAAGGTTTGTTATCTCTTGGCCTGGGCCACCCTACCTCTGATCATGACCTTTTCTTTGTGGCCTAACCTCTCTTTATGAAGATAAGCATTTATCAACTTTCATGCAAACATGTTGTAATTATTTCCGCAACCTTTTTCATAGATTTTATTATTTATTATACGTAAGATTTTATACTAGCTCTTCCATTCACTAGGAACTGGTTGTGGTTGAATGGTATATCAATTCTGTAAAAAACTCTGTGTTTTTGAGTTTGGGTTCAGTTCCACTAAATATACTCCTAATATATATTATTCCTTTATTATGTATATAGGGAAGCCCTTGCTTTCCATTTTGACCAATGCATTATATAGCATTTTAAATTTTTAGCAATATCTAACAATAACAATACCAGTTTGAAAAAGACCAATTTCTGACAAACATTTTGCATTTGATGTTTGTAATTTTTTATGCATTTCCCTGGAGGTATTAATTAATGTAATTCTATTTAATCAAGTATATATATTTAATCCTACTCTTCCTGGACAAAAGACCTACCCAAAATAACACTGCTCATCGGATTGTGGTGTATAAAGTAGTATGGTCCAAATGAAACCCAAATTGATAGTGAGTTTGTGTAAATGTATTCAGATGCCAAACCATTAATTGATGATTTGTTTATTTTAGAGGTTGACCTAATGCACTTTAAATTAATAAAAAGCCCTAGGCAGATCTAAGAAATGACTTGACTTTCATCCGCAATTGCTTTATTTATTGTAATCTGTACCTATTTGTTTAACAGCGTTTGAGGGAATGAAATGCATTTGGCTTGTTGGGTGATATTGGGATACATTAATTATTTTTCATGAGAAGAGATTTCCATAAATGCAATCAATATTTCATCTATCTGTTTTCATTTCAGACCTGTGATACATGACCAGGTCACAATTTACTTAGATTAAATTACACTTGCAGAAGGATAAGCAAAGTCAAGATAATCATATTTATTAGACAAATATTTTCTTATCTTGTTTTCATTGTGCAGAAATACACCTATTTAGTTTTTAGAACCACACAAATGCATAGGATTTTCTTGACTACCACGTTATAGTGAATACCACATTATACAAATACCCACTGTTAGTTTGTCATAGTAACCACTTTTAGCACATGCTTAACACTTGCATGTGCTACCCATGCCCTATGCAAATACCCTTGGTTACCACAACCAGTGTCCATAGGTGTTCCTATAAACCTTTAGTTAATTTTTACGGTGGCCCGATTCTGCATTGTCATGCCTATTTAAGATAATATCATATTTCCTGGGTCAGAGCTATCTTATCAGTTTATCATTTGTGACTAGGTATGCATAAAATATTTGGCCAGTGACATTTATATCTTTTGGGCCATGTATTCCAGCAAATTTGAAATTAAATGACACAAGGACCATGGGTGTAAACTGCCAGCTTTAATTTAAGGGTATATTAATTCATCAGTTTAAACATATTGAAATGATCACAGATTTTATACATAGTCCCCTAATTGCCAAGTGTCTAGAATAGTTGGACAGATTAACATGACATTTACATTATAGTCATGTTTAGTTCTTGGTCACATATACTATGCATGCAATGATTGCCTTGCAACTCAGACAAAACCAGATGCTGTGTGGATCATCATTGGTAATGCTCTGCCAAGCTAGTACTGCACCCACCTTCAGTCCCTGCTTGTTTTGGGGCCCTTTTGCATTCAGTCTTGTTTAAGGCATGCTTAGCTAAATTTTTATTCAGTAATAAACTTGGCTAGTCAGGAACGTAATACTTTTTGGCCCTACAAAACTCCTTGATACCTAAGTAAGTTTGTTTAGAAATCAGCATGCAGCTTCTGTTTGTAGTCACATCATCAGTAGAAGTCAGATAGTTTCAGTTGGAACCATACATGCCATACCCAAGAAAGACATATATTACATATGTGTATGGTACAATGATAGTACTGTTTTATGAGCATGTTTTGTGCCGGGCTCAGCCCACATGCATCGGTTAACTATTATAATTTGGACTCTTAATATGTTCACCTGGCACAGCCAGAAGTGGACTGGTCACCCCTCGGGGCCTGGTTCCTCTCTAGGTTTCTTCCTAAACTTTGGCTGTCTTAGGGGGGTTTTCCTAGCCACTGAAGGTCAACACTACTGTTGTTTGCTCCTTGGGGTTTAAGGTCGGGTGTTTTGTAAAAGCACGTTGTGACAACTGCTGTTGTAAAAAGGGCTTTATAAAATACATTTTATTAATCGACGGTAAGCACAGCTGCTAGTTATTTTTAATGTAAAGTTTTGCTAGGTAGTCATGTTCAGGGATGGTGGCCCAACGTAAATGCCACTGGTTACCAGATTACTAAGCAACAGAAATTACATCTATGGCTTCCGGACATGGCTGCTCTGTTGATGTGGTGCAGGCAGTTGTAGAGTTGTCAGTCCTTTCTATTGTTTTATGTTCATGTAATTCAGTGGCCGAGTTGCAACACTAGTCAGGCATTAAGCCCTCACTCCTACTTTTCTTTCCCTTTTAAGTTCAACGTAAGCCAATCCATGCAAGTCCTGTTGAGGCTGGAGTGGTTGCAGGTGTGTCTCATCTGGTTTTGTCTCGTCTTTGCCGCTCTGGACTTGCAGTACTTAACGTTACAGCAGGTCAAAAACAATATTTTTGATGCTAGGCGATATCAAAAACATTCTGGGACTGATGAAAACAGCTCATTGAGAATGTGCAGCACTATTTTAGAGTCTGGACTGACAGACCAGAGGGTAAGAGGAACACTTAATAGAGAGGAAGCCGAGGAACAGGAGAAAGACGAGTCAATTACAAACCAGGATAGAAGTAGAACAATGGAATACAGACCCAAATGTAAGAGGTTCATGGAGTGAGAGGAGAGGAAGTCAGCACACGATGCAACCTTTATGATTGCAGTATATTAGACACCTGTTGTTTCCTCTGTTAGCACTGACGAGCTGTCAGTGTTGGGACCCAGTTTCCTGAATAAGGCCCTGGAAAAAGATGTGATTGTCCTACACACTGTCAACATCAGTATTGCCACCACCACCTCCCGCACACAGCATAATGTCTAACAATCTAGATTTCTATTAACCCGGACATGGCTAATCCTCAACATCCCAAAGCAAATCAATCCACTGGTCTGATTCTCACACAACACATCCCAGCTTTCCATCACTTTGCACTGTAATGGTAAACCACATTCCCGACATCAACTCAGAGAGGAGATTGGTTGGGCCTTTGCTCAGAGCAGTTGCATAGAGGACCGGTTTTAAGGGTGGATTTTTACATACCAGGACTTGCAGGCTAAACAGAACTTCGATGAGGTAATCATCTATATTTGCTGAGTTTAGTGATCCACCAAGAATCCACCAATATTTGTTTATGAAATTTGACAGTCAATTGAATTAATAGGTATTATCGTCATACAAATACAAAACCATAACATAGCACTGGTATGAGATCAAAATTCTCATTGCCCCACATTCAGTTGCATATAAGTAGAAATACCATCTTTATGGGTCATTATTGACATGTACTCAATGAAAATGTTTAGGATTTGTCTGACAAAAGCAGTTGCTGTGTACCACATGGGTTTGCTGCACGTCAAACTGACGTAATGGTGTATGTGATATCGTAATGGTGTGTATGTGTCATACAATATACAGACATACTACAAAGTATTCTGCAAAGTATTCCCCCAAGAACAATGTGACTTTGCTGTCAAACATGATCATTTTGAGATTCAGCAATGCAAACCAAGGACCCATCATGCTTTCAATGCATATGACTGTCCACAAAGATACATTATTAATGCCTTTTTCCGCAGCTATGAAGTGCTGTGGGATTAAGAATGGCAAGGTGGTAAGATCAACAGGTTCACTTCACAATAGTTTTGAAATGTAATATAATTGAAAGATGATTTTTATTTTCTTTCAATTTTGGACAGCTACATGATGTCCCAAACCCCAATGAGAGGAGTGTTGGGAGACTAAGCAAGTCATTCTGTGAGCTAAAATGAATTTTTAGGCAAGCACCAAGCCGTAAACATGTTGCTTTGCATACAAAACTGTGGGAGAGAGTTCATTGCTTGTCCAAGCTTTGTTAGGAATCTCTGAACCAAACATATGTTCACAGACCTATAGGAATGGATTGAAGGAAAACTCGATAATATGGAAAAAGAAAAACTGACATGACATGCCTGTGTGTCTGTATGTTACCAAACTACTACTCCTAAAGCCTTTGTGTGTAAAGGGCAAAGCAGGGAAAGAGGCTGAACATGACACACATTTAAATGCCATAACAATTTTCATGCCATATTTTTAACACAGTGCCAATTAAGTTTTCAAGGGCTTTACTTCATTTGGCTATTATCTTAGATAGGGTCTATACTTTTTATTAACGGTTCATGTAACAACTTGTCAGACGGCAGTAACAATATCATCTGTAATATTGTTTGCCTGGTTTAGGTGGCACAGAAAATGAGACAGGTTTATGCATGCACAGACAAAATTGACATTAAAGATAGACACTCAAAATGGCATCATTTTTTACTGTCAAAATAGAAAGAAACAGCCCAGCTATTATTTACTCAGGCGTTTGAATCTGTTTTGTCATGCCAATATATTATTTTTTATTACTTAAGGGAATATTTCAACCTAAAATCAATATTAAGGAAAAATGATACCCATACCTGGGGTTGTGTCTGAAGGTTTCAATATATTCTTTAGTTGCCTTCCAGTCTGGAGTAAGAACCTTCCATATTCATTAATTGAAACTCTGTGGGCAAAAGCTAAATTGCAAGCAGAAATGAAATTCAAAACACTTCAAAGTAAGGCTAGTGGTGTCGTTTACTCAAATAAGCTGTTGATATCTTCCCAGAGAGTATGTGGCTGCCACGACTGGCTGCCACTGGACTGGCTTACTGCTGATAGCAGCAGTAGGATGAATACTGAAGTGAACAGAAACATTTTCTCTGTTAAGATATAACCAAAAACCTTAAAACTCACTTCACTTTGTAGCTGGACAATGACCCAAAACATGCTGCTAAAGCAACTAAAGAGTACTTCATGGCCAAACAGTTTTATCACCTTACCTTATCAGGTCAATCACAGACCTGAATCAAATTTAGCATACTATTCATTTACTGAAGACAGCAATGCATGGAAAAATGCCCAAAACAAACTGAACTGAAGATGGCTGCAGAACAAGCCTGGCAAATCATGTTGTGGAAAATCAATCACTCTTTACTAAAAACAAATGCACTTCAACTCAGGACTTTGTGTATCCAATCGACTTGAATGAAAATCATACAAAAATGACAGACATTAAAGCCAGGTCCTTCTGCAGATACAACCCCAATGTTCTGAGTCCGGACCATGGCTTTTATATGGAACTTTCACACATTACGCCTCTTATCTTCTACCTCCCTGAATGCTCGTAATTTGCGGCAGTAATTCACAACCTCTTTATGGTTCATACTTGGGTCATGTCCATCATTGTCCACAAAGTAAGTGTTACATTAAGCTCATGGGCCACACTCAGGTCATCTCTTATCACAGAGTATCCTTTATGATCAGCTCATGCGCCAAACTCAGGACACCCCACTAGTGGATACAAAGGGAGTAAACTTTAGAAACGCCCCTCTCTGGGCTCATGGTAATTGCTTGCTTAAAAAATCTCTCAGCATAAGGCACATTCATTATGACTAACATAGAAATTGTCTGTATGTGTAAGTCGTCCTATCCCAGAAGTAATTTCCTGTGAGTGTGAATTCTACATGAATATGTTTATAATAAAACTACATGATTATACATTGCACATTAATATTTTCATAAGTATAAGGTTATATATGCATTTTACAGAAAAATCCTCCACAATCATTACTGGGGAGGTTTGGTCAGCAATGTATATGGCTTGCAGATATCAGGCAGTCATTGAATCCAAAAGATTTCCAATCAAATATTAAATATTATGTTTTATTTACGATTATGTGAATTGGTCCAATTACATCTGGGCCCTTTGAATGGGGGCTGGGCATAGGTATAAAAGGGCTATAATTCCTATAAAGTTCATGGTTTACCCTAAAATTTAAGCTGACTGTATGGCTTTTAACCTTTAGTCATTATTTCTTTTCAAATTCCTTTTGCTGGAGTTCAGAGCCAAAACAATTATATATATATTTTTTCATCTTTATAGATTCAGTTGGTTGATTATGGACTGCACTGTATACTCAAAAACAGGTATGTCTTAATCGGGTTGTTTTCTATCCGAACTGGGCTTGTACCAACCCATCTTTTGGGCTGTTCTGTATTATACTTTTGTTCTATCTATTCTCTCAGTATATCTCATTTATTTGCAATATATTTGTTTTCTACTAAGGGGAAAATGACTTAATGGTGGACTCTGCAAAGAAGTCAGAATTTAGCATATTATTTTTGGACACATTTTGACCGGAGAGGATCATCACATTAGTGTTTTTTCCAAGAAGATTATTAATACATTGATTGGGTTAGCTGGTAAAGCGGAACATTCTGGTGTTTTTATTATTGTAAAATACACCTTTGTCCCAGTTGATTTCACTATATAAATAAAGGAAATTAGTACATGCCTTCTCAGCCACTGCTTCCCTTGGATTTTATTGTTATGATACTTTTATTAAGGTAATTATTATTAGTGGTACAAGATGATTAATACAGTTCTGTTAGGCAGTGGTTTGTGCTACCCCTACAACAGATGGTTAGCTGCAGACAAGTGTGTAATATTCAAGTACAAAGAGCTATATTTCATGAGAATTCAATTGCTACGGTAAAAGCTTCTACTTTATGTGCATTCAAATGATTCTGTACAGTAATTGAAATGAAACAGAAATGGATTGTTTTAGGGAGAAAAGTGCTGACAACAATGTGCAGCCTGATTTCATAACTATGAACACCTCTATGTGATTAAGCACAAGTGTGTACTATTTGGTCCCTTGCAAAAGTATCCAGATTATAAAATGTTACTGAAATACAAATGGTACATAAAAAAAATTTCTGTTGGATATTAGGTAATAAGGTAACATTAGTTTTAGGTTGAGAAATATTAGTAACAATTTAAGAAAGTAATGAAATAGGTTGATTACATACAGTATACCTCCAAAGTACTGGAAAAGCAAGGCAAATTCCTTTGTTTTTGTTGTTCACTGAAGACATTTGGGTTTAAGAGTATGAGACAAGAGTTCAGAATTTCAGCTTTCATTTCCTGGTATTCACATCTAGATGTGTTAAACAACTTATATTACTGTTTGTATTAGACAACAGCATTTTTAGGTGAGCAAGACTGAAGATGCTTCTTGCATCTTAAATAATGTTATAACATGATGGATCTTCCTGCCACATATAGGGGTAAACATGTTGCTTCTCATAAAAGTGAACATAATAAAATTGTAATTGCACTTTTTCACTTAACATTACCTGCAAGACACTTCTACAGACCCTGACTTTTCATCTTCACCAAACACAAAGATGGAATGCAATGTGTTGGTTCTTTTTCCATTGTTGTGAGGTTAGTCTCTGTTTCTTGTGCAACTTATCTCGGAACCTGGACAAATGTAAATAAATGTCAATATCACAAATCAATTGCCAAAAACTTCAATCAGTTTTTGAATGTTTTATGCACCAATGATATATAATTTACAGTTGGAGTAAAAGTTTTACTCAGGCCATTTAATCTTTTTTCTATTTTGGAATTGTTGTGGTAATGAACATTTCATGGAAATTGTCCAGGATTTTTTTTTCATATTTATGACATGGATACAGATTCAAATTCCTGTGATCTAAGATAAAATCTAATGAAACATCTTCTGCTTAAATGTCAGTTCAATCGTCCTGGCCTCCACCCCTTTTGATATACATGGCACAGTGTTAAGAAGGGTTGGATCAAACCAGAGGTCGAGGGAGGGAATGGGACCGTTTCATCTAAGGCAGGTTTACAAAGGAGCAGTGCAGGGCAGGCCGATAATATTTAAATCATTCCTTTTTTTACTCAGGAGGGGAAACAGGGAACCATCCAAGCTGTATTCAGTAAAGATGGGGCACTGTTGACCTCAACTGAGGAGATTATTGGGTGATGGAAGAAACACTATAGGAACTCCTTAATTCCACTAACACGCCCTCCATAGTAGCGGCAGAGCTGGAGGCTGATGGGGAAGCATCCTCAATTTCCTTGACAGAAGTCACTGGGGAGGTCAAACAACTCCACAGTGGCAAAGCTCCGGGGATTGATGAGATCCTTCCAGAAATGTTGAATTCTTTGGATGTGGAGGAGATGTCTTGGATGATATGCCTCGTCAACATTGTGTGGGAGTCGGGGACAGTGCCTAAGGAGTTGCGGACCCGGGTGGTGGATCCACTGTTCAAAAAGGGGTACCAGAGGGTGTGTGCCAATTACAGGGGTATCAAACTTCTCAGCCTCCCTGGGAATGACTACTCAAAGGTACTGTAAATGAGGGTTCGGCAGATAGTCCACCCTCAGATTGAAGAGGAACAATGCGGATTCCGTCCTGGTCGTGGAACTACTGACCAGCTCTTTACTCTTGCAATGATCCTGGCAGGGGCCTGGGGATATGCCCATCCAATATACATGTGTTTTGTGGATCTGGAGAGGGCATTTTAACCAGTTCCCCCGGGAGATACTGTGGGAGGTACTGTGAGAGTATAGGGTGAGGAGGTCCCTTTCTAGGGCTATCCAATCCCTGTACGTCCAAAGTGAGAGCTGTGGCCGGGTTCTCTGTAGTAAGTTGGACTCGTTCCAGGTGGGGGTGTGCCTCCGCCAGGGCTGCACTTTGTCACCAATCCGGTTTGCAATGTTCATGTGCAGGATATCGAGGCGTAGTCAGGGTGGGGAGGGGTTGCAGTTCAGAGGGCAGGGTATCTCATCGCTGCTTTTTGAAGATTATGTGGTCCTGATGGCATCATCTCTCTGTGACCTTCAGCACTCACTGGACCAGTTTGCAGTGCGAAGCTGTAAATCTGAGGCCATGGTTCTCAGCAGAATGATGCATTATGTCACGTCCCCACCTCTGTGATTCCGCGGAGGCAGGTCCCTGCCACCCTAGGCTGAGATCGCCGCACCTGTTCACCATCATCCACTCCCACACCTGTTCCCAATCAACTATCACACACCTTTTTCCACTTGCCTCCCTACCAACAGTATTTCTACGGATCCCTGTCAACTGTTCCCTGCCGGATCATGGTCTTCATTTGCGTGCGCCTCTGCTATTAGCAAACTCCTTTCCTGTTCATTCGACTCTCCCATGTACCGACCTTCTGCCCGTCTCCGGCAACCCTGCCTGCTACCTGCCTGTACTTCTGCTGTCAGCCCATGTACGGACCTTCTGCCCGTCCCCGACTACTCTGCCCGCTAACTGTCTGTACTTCTGCTATCAGCCCATGTACGGACCTTCTGCCCGTCCCCGACTACTCTGCCCGCTAACTGTCTGTACTTCTGCTATCAGCCC
>JACXGJ010005095.1:0-41082 GCA_016801105.1 Esox niger
CCCCCTCCCCGCGGTTCACTCTTTCCCCTCCCCCAACCCTGCGGTTCACTCTTTCCCCGTCCCCCAACCCCCGCTGTTCAATCAACCCCCCAACCCCCGCTGTTCAATCAACCCCCCAACCCCGCGGTTCAGTCGACCCCGCGGTTCAGTCGACCCCGCGGTTCAATCGACCCCGCGGTTCAATCAACCTTCCCAACCCCTTGGTACAATCAACCACTAGTCATTAGGCAAATCCACCTTTCGCTGCAATAACAGCCTTAAGTCCTTTGGTATTTAAGTATTTACCAGCTTTGCACAGTTTGGCACATTTTCAGACAACGCCATAGATTCTCAATGGGCTTGAGAGCAACACTTTGACTTGGCCACTGTAAGACATTTACCTTTTTGTTGTGGGAGAACTCATTGTCCTGCTGAAAGGGGACATCCTCCCAAGTGGACTGAAGAAGATGCACAGCCCCAGCTGATGAGAAGCCTCCCTGTAGCATGCCGATACAGCACTGATGTTTGGTGTTGAGGCACGGCCAGTGCTTTGAGTTTTCAGGAACGTGACCATGAACCCAAGTGCCACTCTAAACAGAGCTTCTGAGTTTGTCTGCAAGGATGGGATTTCCTGCCAGAAGGTCAACCATCTCTACAGCCACTTCATCAATCAGGCATTGACACTAATATTACACTATTAGACCTGAATGCCAAGGGCTATTTTTGTGCAAACTACCTGCTCCTCGTTACTTGGCGAATAGCAACCTACGTTGAAGCGTTGTGGTACGGGGATGCTTCCCTGTGGCAGAGTCTGCGAGTCTGGTCAGAATGGAAGGCAGGATGAATGGAGCAAGTCCCTGAAGAAAACTTGATCCCGAGTGCACGTGACCTAAGACACAGGCAAAGATCTATCTCAGGACGACAAGACTAAGCTGGAGTGGCTTCAGGACATGTCCCAGAGTGTCCCAGCCAAAACCTAGACATGAACCCCTGTGAATATCTGTGGGAAGATCATTGTTCACTGATGCCCCCCATGCAATCAGGAAAAATGGGAGAAAGTGCACCAAACTGCGGGTGCAAAGCTGGTTGAGGCGTACCCGAGAAGAATCAAATGTGTAATGGCTGCCATGAGCTCCTGAAGACTATTAAATAATGGATTATCGTACTTATGTAAAGGATGTATATTTGTTTTTATTTTAAGTAATTTGGGATTATTTTTAATTTTTTTAAAAAAATTATCATTGTAGTGTGTAGTGTTTAGATCAATAGAAAATATATAAGTCCAGAGCAAAACAAAATGTGGAGAAAATGAAGGAGTCTAAATACTTTCACTTTATGCAGTCATTGTTCATTGCTGTTCTCCCAGTTTCTGACTGGAGCTTTGACTGTAGGAAAAACGTAATTTATTCAAAGAATGTCATCAGATATTTTGATATTTTGATTTTCCCGCGGTTCATTCGTGATTGGATCATTTGTTGTATGTGTGAATGTCTGTGTTTCACTGAGTCCTTCCAGTAAGATGTGCATACACGCAGATCTGTACATTTGTGTGTGTGTGTGTGTGTGTGTGTGTGTGTGTGAGAGCAAGCAAACGTCAGCCAGTTAAGGAAGAGGAGGAGCGCACTCTGTCGACCCCGCTGACAGGGGTTGCCGTGGCAACGCAGCTGCAGCCCCACGCAGGCACGGTTGGTCAATGAAGGAGGTGCTCTCGCTTTACCCATTTTCAGTCAGACGGGGCGCCACCCTGAGGCCACTGGAGGAATAATGCAAGCAGAGCCTCACCCTGTCTGTCTGCTGTGTGCAGTCAGTCAAGGAGCTCCATAGACTTGGCCCCATTCCTTTTGGATGAATCAAATGTCCTATCAGAGCCCTGCTTCTATTTCCGTTGCGGTTTTATTTATGGAACGTAATGATTGGAACAGCTGTAGAGGTACAGAAAGACCACCCCTCTATCTCTCTCTTCCTCTCCATGTCCCTCTCTTCCTCTCCCTATCGTGGGTTCTCTTGCTCTTTTCCTCTCTCCCTCTCTGCGCGCAGTTCTTCAAAAGTGTGCCCATAAATCGAGTTGTGTGTGTCTGTGTCTGTGTGTGTGTGTGTGTGTGTGTGTGTGTGTGTGTTATACACTCGCTCTGGACTTGTATAATCTGTCTTTTTCAGAGCTGATCCATTCCCAGGGTTATTTTTAGCCGCAGCTATCCTGCAGCTGTGTGTGCGTGCGTGCGTGCGTGCGTGCGCACACGCGCACGTGTGTGTTTGAGTAGCTGGGTTTTGGAGGTGTATGTCTTAATCTGTTTAATGTATCTGTCAGGATGCAAAATGGCCCCCATCTTTTCTCCTATAAACACTCTCCCTTGCCAGACCTCCTATCACAGTCTCCAGTAGTACTAAGAACACTCCATCCATCTAGTCAAGTAAATAATCACCTCCAGACATCAGTGGTAAACCTTTCTCTATATAATGCACTAACTTTGACCAGAACCCACATACCTCTCATGTGATTCATGCTATTTGGGGAATATATAATTTCTAACTATATTGCATTCATTTGGATCAGAGCTTGGTTCTGGTCAAACCTAGTGTACTATTTAGGGAATAGGGTTTAATTTCAGACCTGGATTGGGATAGAGATGGTCATGTTAAACCTTTGCTGCTACCAGGAATATAGGAGCTGTGTAAATTCCTGTTGTTTTTTGGCAGAGACAGGATTAAGCGGACCAGACTCGTAGACACAAACACACAGCAGCTATTCAGACATGAAACACTTGAGCCAGACAGAGCTATTTTCGGGTCCTGCTCTGGTGTGTAACTGAGAACCTTTGTGTTTGTGTGCGGGTGGGTTTGTGTGCGTCTGTTTGTGTGTGTGCGCGTGCGTGTGTGTGACATGTACAGCGCCTTCGTGTGAAATGGGTACATACAGTACCTCATCTGGCTTATGCTTTTGCATTTACGCCTTAACTTGTGGGTAATTGTGGGGTTTCACTTAGCTTTTTTCAATTGTGTAATATTAAATGTTATAAGAAGAAACTCTAGTCTATCTGGGTCCATTAGAATTATTTATGTCATTTGAATTCATTGGGTTCCTTTGCTAAAGCTATTCCCTGTCTGTTGTATTATTGTGAGTGGTGGTTCTAGTGGGGGTTAGAACCACCAGATTTCCACTCTGACCACCATAGCCACTCAAAATGTGGAAACTATTGATCTTATCTTTCCATTCAACCAATTAATAGCATCAGTCCAGTAGATCTAGGCTATGGACAAGACCAGGAGTAAAAAAAATGAATAAAATCAGGACAGTGCTGAAGTTGGATTATTGAATCGACAACCTTGCAGTTCTTCGCGTGCTAGTAAGGGATACTGTGTAACGCAGCTGAGATTTATGAAAATGAACTGCTTCCAGGCCCAAACTCCAGTTCAGAATGATTTGATAAAGATGTAATACTGGAAAACTTTTGTAATTGAAAAAGTAAGGACACCCCCTGGAAAGTGTGGACATTTACTGATAAAGGTAACCAAGTCCTGTGGTTAAAATTTCTGGCATTTTATGGTGAATGTAGGAATGTACATGTTTCCCCTTCAAAGCTTACTTTTGTGTGATTTGTTACATCTGGTAACTTTTTATCAGTTAACTTAGTTCAGATATCCATAATAAACATTATAAAACATTAATGAACATTTTGCAACCACATTTCACGTTCAGGAAGTTACAAAATATCTAGTAGGACGTATATGATGTCCAGTAGCTTTGTCCAAAGTGGATCTCAAGGGCCAAGGTTCCAGGTTGTGAGCAAATAGCAGCACAATTCATTTCTGTTGGCTAACATTAGAGCACACCAGCTACAATAGCACAGTTCATTGCTGATGTCTAACGTTAGAGCACACCAGCTACAGTAGCACAGTTCATTGCTGATGGCTAACGTTAGATCAAACCAGCTACATTAGCACAGTTCATTGCTGATGTCTAACGTTAGAGCACACCAGCTACAGTAGCACAGTTCATTGCTGGTGGCTAACGTTAGATCAAACCGGCTACAGTAGCACAGTTTATTGCTAGTGGCTAACGTTAGATCATACCAGCTGCAGTAGTACAGTTCATTGCTGATGGCTAATGTTAAAACACACCAGCTACAATAGTAGTACCTAGCCCAATTTGTTCTCCTTACAATTCTGACAATATTTCATAGTGGGTAAATATAAGAAGTTTTTCAAAACCTTTCAAAACTGCCAATGGGCAATGTTTTTTTTGTCAAATCTTTTGTGATTTTATTTATTGTGAGAGACCCACAATGTAAATAGTCACGTTAAATTCTGATGTATAGAGTGGTTTCTGCAGCTCTATATTCCGAAATTGTCTTCTTTGGTATGAGAAGTTACTGCTAAAGGCAACAATCTCTTGGTAAAAACCGGTTGCGTAGCTAGCTTACAGAAAGTTGTTTCAACTGTAATGCAGTGGAGGGTTGACGTTCACACAAGCAGCATACTCTATTTTTCAGCTCCGTATAGTGTGAAGTACAAAATCAAATAATAGCCTAAATGTAGGCTAATATAGCTGGGAGTCAATGAGGAGATATTTCCCGAAGGCATCTTTCACCCACACGTTTCCATGGAATGCGGAGTTCCAATAACCACTTTGCCTAATCTGTAGAATATAATGGAATGGAAGAGTAATTAATATAACACATTACAATACAATAGCAAATAACATAAAATGATGTAATAGTATTCAACAGAATAAAACAATAGAATTGACTACAGATTATTTAGAGTTGTATCTGCTGGTTTAAACCAGTGAACGTGCTGGTGATCTGACCATGCTCTTCAGTGTGCACGTGTGCGTGTGCGTGCGCATGTGGCCATGTCTGCTCTACCACAGGGACACACTCTCAAATACACCCGGGGAACAAACAGTTTGTGCACACCAGAGCAAGAGGCTCTCATCTAGCTCTGGCAGGAACTAATTGCTGGCTTATGTAATGGGACAGGAAGAGGGGGACTTAAATAGGTAGGGGTGGGAGAGATGCCCTCTGCTGCCCTCTGTTGGGAAAAGACGGGTCAGCCCTTGGATTGGCCCAGTAGTAGTATTGCAGTGAGCTTTGGGATTTACAGCAGTTTTTAGGTGAGGTGTGGTACAGTTAGAATTTCAGCATGTAGAAAGGACCTCATTATCTATCCTTCATGCTTGGTATCTGCTTGGTAATAACACATTGTGAATGTTATAGTTTCATGCTTGGCTAAGTCTAACAGTCACTCTCTGTTTAACGAGATGCTGTATGTATTTCTTTGGAGTGGCTCACATTCATACTGTCCCCCTCCCTCATATCCTGTCTTTAACCAATGACTATCTCAGACACCCAGCTCCAAAACCAGCCTTTCCTTTCATAAGCTTCTTTAAGTGTGCGTGTGTGCGTGTGTGCGTGTGTGCGTGTGTGCGTGTGTGCGTGTGTGCGTGTGTGCGTGTGTGCGTGTGTGCGTGTGTGCATGTGTGCGTGCGTGCGTGTGTGCGTGTGTTTGTCTGCGTGTGTGTGTGTGTGTGGGTCTGGGCCTCTGATAATCCAAATGAAAGCAAGTCCTCTAAGATGAGATGAACATTGAATGTTATTCTCATTGGATGCATAGTGAACACCTGATTGAAAGACTTGTTCTTACTCGTCTCTCAGAATTGGTCCTGTCTTATGCACCTAAATTTACTGTATAGTCACAAGACATGGGCCTCCCTACTTCACCAAGAAAAAAATAGCTGGGAGCTGGGCTTTGTCCCATAGAGCTTCATTGTTGTGGAATGATCTGCCGATTAATGTGAGAGACACGGTCTCAACCTTTGGGTGTTTACTGAAGACTAATTTCTCCAATGACACGTTAACTGGCCCAGAGGTGTGACGGTGAACGGCTGTTCTCTGGACTTACAAACCGTTCTTGCTCAAGTCAAGTGAGCAAGAACAAGTAAGAATCAGGCCGCTGTCCCTGAATCATTTGTTCTCTTTTGTATTTTGCAGCTTCTTGGATAAAATTGAGTCTGTGAGGTCGAATGACTATACACCAACCGATCAGGTAGGAGAGCCTTTCAACAGTTTGATGCATTGTTGGATTTTGCTTCATTGCTCAATGAAAAACACAGTGTAGGAAAACCCTCGCTCACGCCCTCCTACTTCATTTTGCTCATCTTTTAATCTCTTTGCATCTCTTGTCCTGAATCCCCCTGCCCCCAGGATTTGCTACGCTGCCGAGTGTTGACTTCAGGGATTTTTGAAACAAGATTTCAAGTCGACAAAGTGAACTTTCAGTAAGTAAACCCATTCCTTCACCCTGATCAGATATCATCGAGCATGTCTGTTGATGAATACTGCAGAGCTATTGAACTGAGCTGGAGGGCCAGAATGCCTATTTTTATTAAAAACAAACTTAGATCTGAATTTGTCCCCAATTTACATGTAGAGGATGAAAACCAGAAATGTTTTGGCTTTTCAGGACCAGAGTTGAACATCTCTAGGTTAATGTGGCCGTGGGTGTTTCTAATTTTAATGGAATTGTCACCACCTTGTGGTCTTCTGTGATACTGCAAAACATAAGGATTGCTTCTTTTTGGTGGTTTGATTGTCATGGAATTGAATACATATTCACAATTTACACAATATAGGATGTTGAATATAAAGTCAAAGAATAACATTTTATATATATATATGAAGCAACAGTAATGTAAATAAATCTCTATATTCAATAACATTTAATACATTAAACTGTTAATATAGTTTGAATGGCCCCAATTAAATAAAAATGGGATTAAACTATTTAGAGTTTCATTCATGTTTCTTAGAGAGTTGTTGTTTGTCTTTACCTTTTTGGAACTTAGAATTTTGGTTGCACAGATTTTATTCTGGTTTTGAAAAGTGTGCACAAATATTTGTTTTGCCATCGTACAACCAAGCTGATTCAAGTCAACTGTGGTGATCTTAATCCAGTGAAAAATGGTTGTGAAATGGTAAAAAACTAAATGCGGACAATCTTGGAGTTTCCAGGACCCAGGGTGGTGTGTAACTGGTCTGATGTGTTCACAATAAACATATCTGCCCCACACAGCATCAAGTCTATCACCATTGCCAACTGGCTTTGTTTAGAGTTTCATTTTACACAAAAATCCATGTAGAAAACTATTCCAATCGACTTAATCTAAAAGGTTTGTATTGTAAAAATCCCAGTCCAATAAAGTAATTGATTTGCAGCAAGTCCTAGTTATGTTCAATTGGGCTTCTTCACATATTTGAATATGCAAAACGACTTACACATTTCTTCTTCTTTACTAGTATGTTTGATGTTGGTGGCCAGAGAGATGAGAGGAGAAAATGGATTCAGTGCTTTAATGGTAAGTTTTCTTGGCCTGGGGAGGTCCGGAGTTCTACCCTACTGTTTCTGGTGTGCTGCTGCCATATGGGTTTGAGTTTGGCCCATTGCTCTTTCAGCATAAACTGTACTCTATCTTTATCAACTTAAACTAACCCAAAAAAAGCATTTTGTTTTCTTGCATGGGGGAAAAGAAGCCTACAGTGGGACTCTGCATGACATGTTTCTCAATGCCAGAGTGTGATCCTCAATGCAATATTAGTGCTTTAACGGACCATTTTAATGTGCTCCTCTCTCTCAGACGTGACAGCCATCATCTTTGTGGCAGCAAGCAGCAGTTATAATATGGTGATAAGGGAAGACAATAGCACCAACAGACTCCGGGAATCTCTGGATCTCTTCAAGAGTATCTGGAATAACCGGTTGGTCCACTGACTCCTGCATCACGTGTAGAAATACGAACCTTTTGCATCATCCAGTGTGTTGTCATGTCGATATACTTGCATTAAGAATTTCTATTAAGCCATCATATGCAGTAAGATGATCGTACCGCAGATTATTATATACAGACGCAGTCAAACAAAAAAAATAGGATATCTCCACCCTGGACACGCCGTGAACACAAACTAGAGCTGTCATTTTTTTTCAAACCCACCCGCTTACATTCCACTAACTCCTATGCAATCATGGTTTGAATGCCTGTCTAGTTACACGGCTCTTTGTTATGTGGGTTCACAGGTTTTTACGGACTATTTCAGTCATCCTGTTCTTGAACAAGCAGGACATGCTGGCTGACAAGATCTTAGCAGGGAAATCCAAACTTGAAGACTACTTCCCAGAGTATGCCCGCTATACTGTGCCGGCCGAAGGTGGGCACTGAGATGGATGGAAAAGACACTTAATACTTTTACTTAAAGCTTATCAGGACTCAATGTTCAAGTGTTTTGCTACTGGCCCAGTGGGTTTGAAACTTACTGGCCCAAAATCTTTTCTTGAAAATTGTAATTTTCCAAAAAAGTGTTATAACATAGATCCAAATACTTTTGTTTCTTAACATGATTATGAAATGCATGCTGGATATATAAAAAAAAAATATATATTTTATATTTCTTTCATAACATTTCTAATTACAAAAATGAATAAAAAGATAAGACAAAACAGTCACTTTCAAACAAAACACAAACTCATTCACCTCAGCGAACAAGGCGACCGACGGGTCCGTCAGTTACTATGCGGTTGTTATGCCGTGTGATTACCCAATGGGCATCTGCATAACATTTCTGATACAACCAAGGGCCCTGAAGTTGGATTGTCAGCCAGCCGCCAGGTTGTCATGCTGACCAGGGGCTGTTTGCTATTGGCAAGGCTGGTCAGGGATTGTTTGCAAAAGTTGTCAATGCCTTTGTAAAAAGACCCACATTTGTTTGCTCTAGTCGGTTACTTAGGACAGACGAAAGTCCATCTGAGTTACATTGACATCGAAACAGGTAAATCATTTTTGCACTGAGGTAAACATTTTCGCTTTTGTTTGAGCTCGTAGTTATCCTTCACTGCCTTCTTCAGTTGAGTGACTTGCGTAAGTTTTTAAATGTTTTATTGAAAAACAATACCAGACAGCCACCGTCACATCACTGCTCAACTCTTGACTGGTCAACAGCGCGCGAAATGAGCTGCAAGGTGGTTTTGTGCGTGTGCTAGATTACAAAACCATTTGAGGATGTCGAGTTTATAATGCGATAATTATTTTCCAATCTACATTTTTTTGTGGTGGCCCGATCGGGGCAGTGACTTGCTAGTTTGATTAGTCCCGACTTGACTTTGTACTGGCCCAGGGCCATCGGGCCATCGTTACTGTCGAGGCCTGCTTATTATAAACTAGTTAATGAACATGCAGATTTACTAAGCAGAAACGCACACATATACTACAGTCATCTAGCGACAACATGCCTGACTAGGTATTGTTGTTGTCTCAAAATGAAGGACATTTAGATGATTTTCTCACAGGGAGCTACATTTCAGTATGCAAATAACATGAACATGCCAAGTAGAATGATTTGGAGGACAGTGATCACTAGTCAGAGATACTGCATGCAATCTGACTTGCTTCAACTTGCATCCAGTCCCATATAAGTTCCTTGTACTAATGAACCTGTTTGTGTTTTCTTTGTCTGATTCTGTATAGCTGTTCCGGACCCTGGGGAGGACCCCAAAGTGACCAGGGCCAAGTTTTTCATCCGGGATGAGTTCCTTGTACGTACCCTTTTCATTCTGTGTACTGACTGTAAATCTTTGGGTCATAGTGGTAGCTTGGAGGCAACCCTAGTCAGTGATGGGGTCATTTCCATTTCAGTTCATTCAGTTCAGGCATGTCTCACTGATGTCTCATGTCCATCGCCCCACAGAGGATTAGCACGGCAAGCGGAGACGGGAAGCACTACTGCTACCCACACTTTACCTGTGCTGTGGACACCGAGAACATCCGCCGTGTCTTCAACGACTGTCGAGACATCATCCAGAGGATGCACCTGCGCCAGTACGAACTCTTGTGATTGGTCGCAAACCTCCATCCAGTCAGCTCTTGGCCAATCCCAGCGTAGTTTGTTTCCACTCCCAAAACACATGGCCCTTTTACCACAGGGACCAGGAGAACTACTGAAGCATCACAGTGCTGTCTTTTTGTTTAATATTGTTGCTTTTATTTTGTAAAAAAACATCTTTTTTTTCATTTATTTATGGCCCATTTTGACTTTTATTTTGTAGGTATATGCAGGGGTGGGAAATGACATTGTGTGTGTGTGAGCCTCACTCTTATTTTAAATGCCTTCATTCTGGTCATTCCACTAAGCCTTTCTAGACATTTTGTTTTCTAGTTTTTGTTTGAAAATTTGTTCTTTTTCTTTTGTGGTTGGACATGGACCAGCTGATGCTGTGGGTGTGTATGTGTGTGCGCGTGTGGGTGGGATATTGTTGTGATCTAATGGACTCCAGTGTGGGTTGGTTCCACAGTTGTTACCAACCATTTGACACTCCTTTGGTGGCTGACCGCTTTTCTCTTTACCTGCTGACCCCCCCAACCACCATTCCGCCCCCTCTGTCTATACCCCCTGACCCCTTCTCTCTTGCTCTGAAGAGTACTTGGAGAAGTGGGGGAGGGGCAGGCAGAAGACATAATGCACTTTGCATCAGGTAACTTAAAGGGATAGTTTGACCAAAAATACTATTTTGTGTGTTTTTTGTAAAGTCCCATGGTGTCATTTTCCACAATAAGCTATTCTTTTGACCAAGCCGGGAGTAATTAGATTAATCAAAATGCACAAATTGAAACCGTAGAACCGATATAGCAAAAGTTAAATAACTAGGAAACACTTAACTACATTATGTAATCTGTCATGCTAGCAGCAATTGTTTTTATTGCTTACTACTGAAATAGCTGTCGGAAATTGTTTACTCCGAATTGGCACCTTTTTCCCTTGCTACAGTGCCCAGCACTTGTTGCTATTTGATGATGTCGTCAGGGGCATGGTTTATAACAACAACCATGGAGAAAGCTATCTAGGCAGATACTGGATTTAGTTTGCTATGTAGCATATTTCTTCAATGGAGTTAAGAAGTTCAGAGGCAGTAAAGATGTTTAATGGAATCCAGACAAAAAATTGAAATGCTATTGTTTGAATGGATTTCACTAATGACTTGGGAAAGATTGTGAATCTCCCATAAAAAATATGAAAATTGGAGTTGAGCAATAAAAAAACAACCATCTAGATTTGACAAAGAAATACATTAGTAGGCTATTGTTTGGCAAGAAAAGTATGAAGGACCCAGTAGAGAAGTTTCACTCAGTCATTTAGCACTCCGGAGAGTTTCATTGTTCCATTTTGCCATTCAGTACCATGATGTGGATTTGTCAATGCCTGCTGCTAATCCCAAGAAGCGAGACTTCAGGTGAATGCATGAGTAGATGTGGTTTGATAACATTTATGAACAAAACTTACAAGAAGTATCAGCTCATTTGAAAATGCACATTTTATTGTATAACATCTTGCAGGGTGGACCACATAGAAAGGTAATTTCAGGTAAAAATTTATTTTGAATAGAAGTGTTTTAGAATTTTACGCTTGCTATGCTGCTTTTGAGCCATCACTCGGTTTCAATTCGTGAATTTTCACAATGCTAATTAAGCTAATTGAAGCCTGTGGCAGAAGTCACAATAGTTTGTGGAATACAACATTCCACAATGGGCCTTAAGAGAACCCAAGGTAAAGGGAATTTACCTAAATATGATTTTTGGTGAAACCGTCCCTTTAATGCTGTCAAAGACATACACATGATGTAGCACCATAATATTTATTACTCTGTCACTTTTTGTTTGGTTTTGTTTGTTTTATTTTTGTTTTCTTTCAGGATAATGAAGAGTCTTTCAGGCTGCCATTGAGTGGCTTCTGAGGAACAGAAATAGCATTGAGAGGGTGGGGCTTAAGGGAGACAATGAGAATCCTGGGAGTTTGAGTCCTATGCACCTTCCGGCGGTAGGGCAGCAGCAGTTTTCTGCCACCCGTGTCTAGATGGACAGAGAAATACCACACTCACTTTGATTTGCCCACAGATGGTCCTTTTTGACTTAGATCTATTGGGCAATAGTTCTATATATAAATACAGTATATATATATAATATATTTTTGTTTTTGTTGATTATCTTGTACACTGTGCAAGGTGGATTATCTTGTACAGACTGCAAAATGTAATTTTGTACAACTTTATTGAGAAAAAACTACTTGTAGAAGATCTTTGTGCCTTGATAATGGCTGTACCTGTACATTGAGCTCTGATGTATGTTTTTGACTGTACAGCTTGATGTCAAACTATCTGACAAGAGACCACAGATGGGGAGTTTCTCTCTCTCTCTCCGTAAAGGTTAGTTTTTCTGGTTTATAAAAAAGGAAAATGTTATTTAGTAGAAAAGGAGAAAACATTTGCAAGGGGTAAAGAAAAAAATGAAAATCCTGTATACATTATGCAAATTAACCACTTACCTACCGCAACGACCCCAGATGGCAACCAGAGACATGCTTTCATCCTCGTCCGTTTTGACGGTGAACATTTCGCTCTTCATTTCTGATTCTCAGCTTTAATACATTGGAAGATCACTGACATGTCCGAATCGCAACCTGGCGTTGTTTCACCAGAGTAGGAAGCATCTTTTTAGACATGGAGTGTGTATGAGATTTATACACACGCGTGCCAGTAAATGTGTGCGTATGCGTGCTTCGAAGCGTGCATGTACTGTAAAACATGCATACACACACACACACACACACACACACACGTACTCGCGCATTGTATATGTACATTGTACATATGCATTTTATATTAATATATATGTACTGTACATATACATTTATAAAGATATACATATATTCTATAAATCTATATGTACAATTATACATAGTAATGTGTGCCTATGCGTATATATATTTCTGAATGTCTTGAACGTATGTATGCATACACATGCATAGGCGTCAACTTACTATAGACCGACGAGTGTGTGAAAGTAGTGTTCATTTGGGCATGGACAGCCCTTCACAATGGCGCGGGCGTTGTGAGTTTGTGAGCACTGTTAGATAGGCTATTCTTTACACTGAACAGCAGCTTTCAATGTGCAAGTTTATTCTGAGAGCGTGGAGTCGGGAGTGGTAAAACTTTTGTGTCAGGCCTTTAAAGGAATACAAAAAATATTTTTATTTTAATAAAGAGGCACATCAGAAGACCTTTGTTTTTTGTTGTCGGTTTGTGTCTAAACTGAATATGCAGGAAAATACTACCTATTATGTACACTTTGTATAAGCATAAATAGCAGTATTTGCTAAAAATACAGATCCACCGTCTTCCCTCCAATGATTTCATCCAGGTTTACGATTAAAGGCTCAAAGATGGCTCTGCCATAACTTCACCAGCACATCATAAAGAAAGTCACAGAAAATAAGACATTCATGTAGCCAATACTTCAAAATGAGGAAAAGAAATCATTAAAATGAACATGTCGTAACAGAGCAGCCGAGGCCCATTACAAGAGGCTGTATGTAAAAATATCAACCCATCACAAGTTGTTTTTAGACGGGTGAAAAAAGGGTGAAATCAAATGTGCCCAGTAAAACAGACTTTGAGAGTTTTGTCATTCAGCTAAAGCGGTGATGTCGAAAAAATATTCTTGACTTTTTGTTTGACACTTTCTTGAAATACAACAAAACTTTTAAAGTGGAGAAATTACCTAGTGATCAAAGGACCAACATTTATAGTTTACACTCTGTTCAGCACACAAACAAATGCTTGACAGGAAGCCAACCAAATTCCAATAGATTTTTGGTGATTTTGACAGCAGGGAAATAATACATTTCAGGTACGGCTTTTTTTGGGATTCTGGGTCCCACTTCAGCAGCCTCTTTTTTTAGCCACCAGCCAAGGAAACATTTCATTTAGTGGAAACACTAACAATCACAGGCCCTTGTGTTTTCCCAGGAGGCTTGTGGCCAGGAGCATTGAGCTCTTGGAGAGGTGGATGTGGGCCATGAGCAACAAGATGAGAACCATGGCTGTGGCACAGTAGATAGCCACCACACTGCTCTCCTCAGGCAGGAAACACTTGGCCAACTGGAAGTCTTTGGGGGAGAAGGTGCCCTGCGGAGAACAAGAAACAAAGAGCGTGTGTTGTACTCATTCTCTTTTCTTCAAAGAATTGTAGAATGTGAGTTGTTGAATTACAATCTCAAACATCTCTTGGAGTCAATTACTTGTTGAATAACACATTTACCAGGATGAAGCTGGGGTTGTTCCGGTTGCGCCAGCTGAACGAAGGAACACTGATCTCTGGGTGCTTGTTGTTGTGGATGACCTGACAGGCACTGTGGGTGTGGCCACTCAGAATAAGGCGTGGCTGGAACCACCAAAGTAACTGTAGAGTGAGACCAATAAATGGATAGAAATCTTTGCATTGTGTTGCTGACACCAGTGCTCTTGTCCTACAGCTCTACTGTGTGTATTCACGTGGGTCACACCAGCCGGGGTTATAATGTTTCCTTAAAAAGCAGACATCGCTTTCGGATAGAATCCAGGCTTGACTACCTATCACATTATGATATTCAGGAATATGCTCCCTTCAAAATGAACGCTGAGGGATATGTTGTCTCTTAAAGTCCTTTCATCCCATTTTGATCTGCACTAATTTGGAAACAAATGACAAAAGCAAAGAAGAAGCAGCCCAGGTGTTACAGTAGTCACAGTGTATAGCTCACCCTTTGAGATGCCTCCTGGGATAGCACGTCGTAGCGCTCATGGAACGCCTGGTTGCGCTCGTCAGGGGAGGCAGCGTCTTGCCCAGTGCACTCTGCGTCGTTTGGACGGTACAGAGGGAAGTGCTGATCACAGTATGGATAGAGGGAAATGAAACTGAAATACAGTTAGCAGAACAGGAGTCCCTATTCAGGTTACTGAACTGTCAGTTTCATTCATCCCGTTTCCAAAAAAATTAAATAAATCGAATGATAAGCAAAATCAAGGTCGTTTTTAAAAGCCAGTACCGGATAATTCTGTATAATAGGTTGGTTACATAGATTTAACTTACACAGATTTAACTTACAACTGACCGAATACAAATAAGATCTTATTTGTAACACTATGGCCTGTAGTCACATGAATCACAGCCATTCCCTACCACTCTATAATATTGCACACAGAAACTGTACCTGTAGGATGATAGACGATGATGGAGGATATTTCTGCATTTCTTCCTGACAGTATCTTCTCATGGTCCTAGACCAGTGGCTCTGTGAAATCCAAAATGACATCATTCAAAATACCGGATCAAGATACATTTCGGGACCAGATTACCAAACGGATTATCCTAAAGTATTGGTCCCTTAAACCCACGGCACTTATTAACACGCAAAAGCCATATGGTTGCTCTCGGAGCCCGTCGAACCCAACAAAGAAACATCAGCATTTTAGCTCACACTTATAAATCTCTACTTCCCTTCTAAACCAAATAATCCGGTCTTTTATACATGGTTGTGTGTGCGCCACTGATAAGATGATCACTGTGATAAAGATCACCTTCATTGAGCAGTTGAGAGCCTGAGAGAGGCTGTACAGTTCGTTTTCCACTTGCTCACAGATGGGGCAGCGGTCTCCATGCAGGGCCATACTGTTCACCAGCACAAAACTTAAGAGGGGAACAAACATTGACAGCAGAAATAATAGCAGAAAAGTAGCAACAAATATCTCCTCAAGTGTCGAGATTATGTGTTCTACTCTGGTTCTGCACATTAAACTGTGCCTGAGCCCGGCCAGGACAGGCGACCAATGATGTCACTGCCTTCTGCTACCCCCTTTACACCCCGCTGGAGTATTGACAAGGTAAACAGGCATTGCACTAAGGTCTCTGTAGTATTTTTACAACCTGGCACATTATTTATTCGCCACATTTTTCAAAGTTTGTTTGGCTAAAGGTACACATGAATGTGACGAACAACAAACTGCACATTGTCACAAACTGATAAATCATGATGTCACAGGGCTGAGAAATCATGATGTCACAGGGCTGACTTGATTATAACAGACGATGATGGTTCATCTGGGTATGAGTGTGTGGCCGTGTCCAAGGATCAACGTAGATCCAGGAAGATAAACACACAGAAAATGGGTTTGCAATTTTTTTAATTACATTAAAAAAGATTAGAGGACACCATATACAACAGACTGTCTTACTTGACTCCCTTTATCGTAGCGATCCGGGCAGAGGTGACGTTGAACACCCTCTCGAAGCGTTCAAGCTTGTACCAGTTCATCCTGTTTAAAGAGAAATAATGTGGCCTCAAAATGAAGCGAGCAGCAACATCTGAAAGCCTGGACTGAGTCACAACGGACAAAACTGTTGGTAGCCAAGATAGATAACAATCTCACCCATTTAGTGTGCTTTGTTGAAATGCACTTCCTTAAACCGTGACTCCTCCAAAAATAACTTACTCATGATGGAAGCCAATGTCGTGGTTCCCAATGATAACTATTAGCTCCATATCTCGAGGGTGCCGGAAGATCTGCTTAAAGCGCCGTACATCGTCCTCCCAGTCCTGAAGTCAGAACGAGGTGTGATCAGATGGTAACAGAGGACAAGTTTGAGCTTGGTGTTCGAGGTTGGGACTGCAGGATGGCAGAGCGCAGGGCTATTCACCCCTGGAAGGGCTGAAATACTTGTGGTTTTTGCTTTTACCTGGTAGTTAGCTGACCTCACCTGGTTTCTCAAGTCTGAATCAGTTTGTTTAGAAAGAGAATGAAAACTGTTTTTGTAGAAGTGGTTTAACATGTCCTATTTTAGTGAAGCAGCAAAAAATAGTCAAATTTTAATATGTATATTGAAATGTCTGTTTAGATTACAGTTAACAGAATAGGTTAATAGGTAATCTCAGTATATCACCCCAATGTGGTGAAGTTAGGTATACATATTTTATTGCAAATAACTACTGAAGAAACAACTTCATTTTGCAACACTTTATAAGGAATTAGAAAAGACTAGTACCTTAGTATAAGTACTTAGCTAAATATTATATCAGTTAGCTGCAAATGAAATTAGGTCACTGTTAATATTGAGCCCTAAGTTCTTGCACATTGAAATGAATAAGACATTTATGGAAGCCTCAAGGAAGATCAGCAGGCAATAACAATATGTAGAAAATAACTATCAATGATGATGTACCCCCCACTTCCTGGTTGGTTCTGTACACTTTGTACTAACAGCTTCAAATGGAAGACACATTGTTCATAATATTTTCTTAAAAACATTCATAACCCTGGTTCCATGAATCGTACATATTCCCAGATTCTCTCACAACATGTTTTTTTAATCATGGGACATCACTTCTTGTTTGAAAAAGGCTCTTTATAATTGGTTGGGATAAGTGGGATGTGTGACATAATCAACCATATGCTCTCCCAGCATTTTAACTGGATTGATATATCACTATTCAGATTTGACAGGATGCATAGAAGTAAATAAGTATTTGATGTCCTCTCAGTTATCTAACTTCTCAACAAGGTTTTCAAATATATAATGTTTTTCAGATATTAATTCAGAATAGCAGAAAGCACTATTTTATACACAAACTATAAAAAATTATGTTCTCCCAGTTCTGTCATATATAGTGTTCCAGTAATATAGTTGATAATACAGAGGGTTAATGCGATTACAGATAACAGGTGTCATTCTTGCTTGGTAAAAGTAATTTCTTACTTTTACTAATGTCAGATTTGAAAGCTGATATTATAACCTCAATCTTTTATCCAACTCGAACTGTGTAGATGTCTATATGTCAGCTGTTTATAAAAGAGAATATTGAAGGTTGTAATTAGTAGAACAGTTCTACAATGGGATCAGTAAAAATCTTAATCTCCTTTGGTGGGATTTGAGTTATATCATCCCATTATGGCAGAAAGAGTGTAAGGTAAATCAGTTTCAGTGTTTCTACTAAAGCCCATCTGGTGGCAGGTTCAGACCTCAAGGGCAATCTGTCCAGCTGTATAAAACTGAAACAGGGTCTGCCGTTTCATCCAACAGGGTTAGAAAGTGCTCCAATTATCTGTTGTGTGGTTACCAAAACAGCTGTACAATTCGATCAGCAAAGTACATTACATTTTTGATTTCAATAGAGGAGTGGAATAAGATGGCAAAGTGACTGTTTACATATTTTAATGATTTCTCAATAAACCAAAATGCAAACGCTATGTGTGAGTAACAAGACAGTACTTACACACTCCTAAACACAAAACCCTAATCCAATTTGCAGTCAGTGTTTCTACTAAAGCACATCTGGTTGGGGTCACACCTCATGGGCAATCTGTCCAGCCAATGAAATTAGAACGGCCAGTGCTCAAATCCTTTGCACATCCTCTTATCCTATCCCTACCATCCTCACACACATACACACATTTCAGTCTTGGAACAGGTTACAGAAGGAGCTGAAAAAATAAATTGAAACTGATTCTAAATCAACAATCAGAGGGCAGCTGAACACAAACTGAACATATTTTTAATCCTGCTCCTCTGCTGTAGCACATTTAAAATATTGTTTTGAAGCAGCATTTTGCCTGTTATTTTACTATGCATGCTACTTTCTTATTGTGGTGTTTTTATGTAGTGTTTTACCATGGACACTTCGTTTTTGAGGAAGGTTTCTTGAAAATAATAGATTAAAAACTCATTGTGACCTCTAGTTAAATAAAGAGATATTATCACATATCCTGAATTGTACAGCTGTTCTGTGGCATAACAACAGGAAGTGTCTTTCAACATACAGTACAAACCTTTGCTGAGCTCCATTTCCCTTCATCGAAGATGTCTCCCAAAATAAAGACCACCTCTGGCTTTTGGAGCCACAGTGCTGTCTGGAAAGCCCTCTCCATCTGCCATTCCCTATGAGGAGGTAAAGAACAGTGTGTGCATTTTGATTTCCACAGGAAATCCTTTACCCCAAGTAAAGGGGTTCAAGTATCTTGGGGTCTTGTTCGTGAGCGAGGGCAGAATGGAGCGGGAGATTGGCCAGAGAATTGGAGCAACGGGGCGGAATTGCATTCGTTTTACTGCACCGTTGTGACAAAAAGAGAGCTCAGTTGAAAGGCAAAGCTCTCAATATACTGGTCAATTTTAGTTTTTACCCTCACCTATGGTCATGAAGGCTGGGTCATGACTGAAAGAACTAGATCGCGGGTACAAGCGGCTGAAATGGGTTTTCTCAGAAGGGGTGCTGGCATCTCCCTTAGAGATGGGGTGAGGAACTCGAAGTGGAGACGCTGCTCCTTTGCATTGAAAGGAGCCAGTTGAGGTGGTTCATGCATCTGGTAAGGATGCCCCCAGGACGTCTCCCTAGGGAGGTGTTCCAGGCACGTCCAGCTGAGAGGAGACCTCGGGGTAGGCCCAAGGACTAGGTGGAGAGATTCTATTTAGACACTGGCCTGGGAACGCCTCGGGATCCCCCAGTCAGAGCTGGCAAATGTAGCCCGGGTTAGGGAAGTTGGAGCTGCTGCCCCTGCGACCCGACAACGGATTAACGGATGAAGATGAGATTTTGGGATGTAGAAAAACCACTTGTAAGCACCACTATTAAAAACTATTGACTCTGGGCCCTTGCTATCTTGTAATCCAGTGGTCACAATGATAGCCCAGCACTGGAGAGACAAAACGGGATACTGTCCATCATGCTTCATACTGTATGAAACAGATCCTGGTGCCAATGCAGAAATCTGACTGACCAGCTCAACATAGAGCATGTCAACGTGAGGCATTCCAGGCACTGCAGTGATCCAGTTTAGTTGGCATAGTTGGATGCCACACTGATTTCATAATATCCAACATTGATTTGTGACATGTAAGAGGATTAATTCTATTCTTGTCTTTAAAAAACTGCCACTGTCCACTTCCCAACCCAAAGTGTTCAGTGCACCCAGCATCAGTCATGCTTTCCTCAAATGATGTAAATTCCAGTAGTTAACATTACCTACACACAAAATGAATGCTCATTATTTTGTTTACATGGACTTATTCTTACTGCTCTGAGCTTTGATCAAGGACACATTTAAATGCACTTTATTGGTCTGTGTACCTTCTGGCCATTGGCTATTTGAGTTTTCACAACCAATTAGTATAAAAAGTCTTGATTTTTGTAATCTACTTTTTGGCATGTAAACAAAAAATATGCCATGTCCAAACAGCAACCTTAGCCTGACAGTGATTATTTGGTGCAGCCATTGTGAGAGATCCACCTTAAATTTTGCAAATATTCCATACACCGATCCAATTCTTTCAGATCTCTGTAATTGTCTAAACGTTAGTTGCCAGTTAATGTTTCTCAGAAAAGCTGGGTATCATGTCTATGATCTGGATGTCTCATCCCAGAAAACTATGAAAAGCTGTACTATTCCGCATTCAAAATATTCATCTTGCATCAATCCATCTGCTAACACCTTGCTTGTAGCATGGTGAGTTATATTACTTGGAGTTTTTGATAGTCTAAGCTAAACATCAATGTCATCAGCAGTCACTTTTCCACCTATAAATATTCTATTAGTGGAACAAACAGCGTTTATCCTTTGCATAAATTACAAAACTCCCTTGATTAGTGTTTGTAGGTGAAATGTTCTAGCCTCCGTACCTACCTTATGCGTTTTCCTATTATTCAAGCTGTATGGTGTGAAAGTATAAACAATATCCTAATTTCAAAGCATGAAACTGTGAAAATGTGAAAAGTACATTGGGGTCTAGACTTTAAAGTGGTAATGTATGTGCTCACAATCCAGAATCAAGAACAGAATGGATTCAAAATACACAATATGAACATGTCATGTAGACATGTCAGGTCTAAGACCCTATTCTGAATATATTTAGGGGACCTTGCTTTGAAGACCCTGTGTGCAAATATCTAGGGGACATGGAATTCAGGAGAAAGCTACAACACCACTCATTCTGAAATAAAATAAAACAATATGTTGTCTAAAATGCATTGAAAACTAAAGGACAAGGAAGCGTAAATAAGCCAAACGAGATTTTCTGGTTACAAAACTTTCAATTTTCTACAGACAGCCTGACTATTGGCCAGAAATTACTTGGACGTTAATGACTTTCCCCGTAAATTACCGTTCTACAGGGAGACTCAAAACATGTAAGTATCAGCTATGACATGTATAGAATTTCATGTCCTACCTTCGCAGCTTATCGAACCAGTGTCCCTTAATTGCGCCAAGAAGGTGGGTATCCGAAAGAAACAAAGCGTGGAGCGGGGAGACTCCCATCTCCCTTTCCCCTTTCAACTCCGGCCAAGAACAACGCAAAATTGCAGGGTAATATATCAAATATTCACAAAAAACGAAAACGCAAATGACTGATAAGAACAGGGCAAAAGTAAGCCTAAATTTACATTTACCACTCAGTCCCTGCATGTCAATCATTTCCACCCTCTGCAGAGAGAGGACAAAATAAATCCTGCTAAATCATAAAAAAATGCCCTAGATAGCCTAAGCGTAACCGATTAAAAATAGGGCAGAATATTCATGCCATAAAAAAAACATTTTCGTCGGTTTAAATTGTTTGGAGCGTTTAAGACTTTCCATCGGACTGCTATTTTCCAAACATAGCTCATGAGTTTGCATCAAAGTTAATCCAAACTGTAGTGGTCAAGATTGCGGCATTAAAATCATGGCTTAATTTAGCCTGGATACTATGTTAATATTCAAACGCAAATGCCGTTAAGAGAAGTAGTACGTGGGAGGGAGAATGACATTTGTGTTTGTGTTTTGTTTGTGAGAGCAGGAAATCCAGACAGAACATTAACTGGGAAGACAACATTCCTAAATGAATGTAATTCGCAAGACCAGGTTCTAATGAGAGTCGAACTATCAAACATTTCTAAATTAGATTTCATCTAAGCATAAAGTCAAGAATCCCTTATTACGGAAATATATTTCATATTTTGTTATAAAAGCTACCCTTATGACAGAGAGCACTTTAAGATGTGAGATATTGTGTAGGACAATTGTTATGCATTTTATGTGATTTTACGTAATTACGTTTAAATGTTAAATACTGTTCGATTAGTCCTGTCATTTCCGACTGAAACTCATCTGTTGTTACAGATCCAGTCAAGCCGGTTGTCCCACGGTTCACAATGGGTGGATTAGTCTATTGAAGTGCCACACAGTAGAGCTGTTTTCAAAGTGCTTCTCATAGAATGCAACTCAGCAGTTTTTCCCCAATCCTAACCGTGGTATATCTATTACGACTACATTCGGCTATCATATCTATAGATCACCAAGTGACTCCATTTGCTCTCTATACACACGCGCTCGACACACTATGGCATGACAAAATAAATACAATCTCTAAAACCACTTGGTCTTGGGTAAATATTAATCAGAAACTCAAGAGATTTTAACTGGGTGCTCATCCTTTTAGTTCCTTGTGGGAATTGACAGACCCTATTCACGTAGCGTTTTACATGAGGTTGTGTGTTATATTTATAAGAAAAGGCATATTATTCAGTCCTTTGTTTTCAAATTATTAAATGGCTTTAGGTTGCCTGTATGGACAAGGCATGACAGCAGTCCATTTTTTAAATTAATTTCCCTTCCAATTCAAAATGCTAACGTTTCGATTTTTGCGGCACAATTCCCGTTGAAGCTATTGACATTTTTTGAATGCATTATGTCAAAGCCCTGTTTTGAGCCCTTGTCAATTTATTGAAAACAAATTGGGCTCCTTTAATTGGTAACTCCCAATGTAACAATTTTGAACCTACTGGTAAGAAGCAACTGGTATTCAATTATGGTTATTGTTTAAAACTTGTCATGTGTATATCAGAGCTTTTCAACTCTGGTCCTGGAGGGTCAACACACCAGTTTTTTGCTTTTACTTGGTAGTTAATTTCACCGGGACAGTAGCTGAATAGACTTGACTGTTTCTTCTTGGTATGTTTTTCCTTTGTTCCATATAGATCATAAATTAAAGTTTTACAAATCAAAATATACTGGTCTATTAAAAACCCAACAATAGTACTAATATTATATCAAGATACAGCCAAGTTATAATTCTAAAGAGGAGCATAGGGCCCTCAAACTCAAGGCCAGTTCCAAGTCATTTTCTTCATTGCAACTCTCTTAACGAGGGGTCCCCTGGGGACTCCCAACTGTCTCACCATTTTGTTATAGCACCGAACTAGCTAACTTGAATCTAGCAGCCAAGGGCTTGCTAATGAGTTAATAAGCTGATTAAATAATGAAACCGTCAGGCTCCAAACCTCATAGGGTAGGAGTTGAATACCCCTGGCTTAGGGCCTTGTACATCGTGACTCGTTTCCCTCCCTGTTCGATCACCTCACTGTTTCCTACATTTTAGGACATGCTACACTGGTGTCAGAAGTGGGGTGCATGGTACCAATGACAAAAGGAATTTGATGTACAGAAACATGGAGGTAGGCTGTTCTGGAGAAAAGGAGTAATGTGACCTAAAACCTGTCATTTTGAACAGAGCTAGAATAGTATAAAGGTACTCAGTACACCCTATGTGTTACCAGCGAAACTTAATTTGACCTGGGCAGGCTTTATAATGTGCCAGCATCTAAAAAAGATTGCTTTCACAAAATGATAAAAATTGGGAAAAGGACTGTGGAACACTAACTGTGTGTGTCTAACTGTACTTAACATATAATATGGTAACAACCACTGGTGTGACGTTGGCGAAATGCGGGTGAATAATGCACAGGGCTGTAACAAACGAACATTTCACCTTAAGTCATACAATTGAGTTATTCCTGCATGACTCAATGGCCCTAACCTACGCCTCTAAGTCAATTCTGAAAAGATTACTCTGCACACCTGAGGACTCAAAAGAAAAAAAATCTGGACTATGGTTCTATGTATATTTTAATCTGACTCTTGTTTGCCTCACGTGATGTTGTCAAGTGGTGTTGTAAAAAACGTAATCAGGGATAACACCATATCCCACCAGTCACTGTTGATGATACGTTTTCTAAATGTTGTTTAATTAACATAGTGTACTCTGGCCCAAACCATCGGGTTCTAGAACCAATTAGGCACAAGCAGTTGATTTATGGGACAAATGAGTAAATGTGTGTTCTTAAAAGCCTCTTTATAGTAATGACATGTAGGGCCGGTCTCGCAGACATTAAGTCTAGTCTAGGACAAAAAAAGACTAGGCTTATTGGAGTCTACTAAACCCGCTCCCAGTCCTTTTGTGGAGAAAAAAAACTTCAGTGGGCGTGGTGTTGCGTTTGACCCGAGCAAGGCGTTTGGTTAGGCTGGCTCTAGGCGAAATCGTTCAGATTACATAATTATAATAATTGGCATAATAGGGGCATAGCAGCCTTGCTGTTGTTTATTGTAACGATGCCATTTTTCGTTCCTATTGAAGTAAATATATATTAAAACCGAATATTTTAATCGTGTTAAGAGATTATTGATTCTTAAGTACATCTTAATTGCAGTAGTAGCCTACTACATTTCGATACATTAGTGGTTACAGTTGTATCCATCAAGCAAGCAAGACATCGCAAATGCCATTTGACAACCATTGGGGTTAACTGTGGCGGCAGCAGCATGTCAGACATGATTGTGTCACGTGATGCAGAGATAATTCTGCTTACTCGTCGCGGCATCTGTTTCATCATCATTGGATAAGAAGGCGTCTGGCGTCCTCTTCAGGAATATCTGTTCAGGACCACCTGCAAGATATGTAATTCTACGTGTCTGTAAGCTCTCTTTATTTAACTGACTTTGCTTACTGTCTTTTTTATTTAAGAGCTTTACTCGCTAAATACACTTCATTGGACTTATTAAAAGACAATGATTTGACAATGGCGACCGATAACACGGAGTTGCTTTCATCTAGTTCTATCCAGACTGCTCATGACTCAACGTTGTCGCGACTGTAGATATTTGCAGGGGTCAATGTATTTCGAATCCTAGGTGGAATCATACAAACGTTTTGATGGTCGTACATTTTATTTGTAGGCCGCATTAAGTCAACTCAGCAGGGCAGTGGATAGGCACCAGTTTGCTACACCGAGGTGGACAGCGGACAACGGCCATAACGAGATCATACCGGAGACCGTATCCTACACCACACGCAAGCATAACAATTTTGTATATGCTGACTCATGGATGCCTGGAATAAACTAATGTAAACAGCAATACAATTACACCTATTCAATATAAAATGACAACATCGGACAGCGACAAGTGCTGGGCGGAGTGCTTGGATGTTGCTGTAGAAGTTGCACGTAAAGCTGGCAAGGTAAGGCAAGGGTGCGGACGACTGTTCAGAGACCTCGACAAATTTATCTGCAGATGGTTTTGTTGTCATTGCAATGAGGTTGCAAAATCATGACTGAGTATCTCAACTCGTTCGTAGTTAATCGGGAACGATGAAAACGAGTTTAAGTACGTATGTAGTTCGTGACCTGCTACGCGTCACCTAGCTTTCCTGTGACCAAATGATTTTGGCAGAACTTCAGTAGAACCTGTTTAGTCAAACCAAACCAAATGAGACATCACCTCTGGGCAAAATAAATTGTAAATTGACTCTTACAGGTAAGAATAAACTACCACCGAGTAGGTACCTTGTTATATATAATATTATTTTATTTCCAGCTGTGATACTATTTAAAAAGTAAAAACAGAAATATTTACATTGTATGAACTGGGAGTACACCCAAATGGAAAGGGCATGGATTTGGACAGTTTTGATCCTCAGTCCCTAATGTTGCTGATGTTTTTTATAATGTATTCCTTGTCTCCATCCTCCTCCAGGTAGTGCAGGAAGCGGTGAAACAAGAGAAGAGTGTGAGTACCAAGAGCACACCAACTGACCTGGTGACCGAGGCAGATCAACAGGTGGAGGAGCTCATCATCTCCACCCTCAGGGACAGGTTCCCTTCTCACAGGTACATGCAATTCTGTCCCCTCAGTGATGTATTCAAGCATGTGTGTTAATGGGATTTCCCTCAAGACAGGGGAGCCTACGCTTTGGACCTAGCTAGCCACGAATAGTCTGCGTTTACAAATCGACACAATCTGTATGTTTACTGGATAGGTGTTTCCCATTTTGGAAGATCAGGTGGCGCCATCTCTATGCTGCCAAAATGCGATCAAGTCCATTCACATCTGTTACTGAAGAAATTGTAGCTTAGTTGACGTAGTTTTGACTGTAGATTGTCACCACCTGACAGGTTCATTGGAGAGGAGTCGTCTGCAGCTGGGGAGAAATGCCTCCTCACAGACAGCCCCACCTGGATCATCGACCCTATTGATGGGACCTGCAACTTTGTTCACAGGTAGAATGGGTTTCCTACAGAAATATTTCTACACAACACATGTTGAAAATCATGTTTGTACTACGGCACACAGTTGCTGATGAGGATAGCAGAGTGGCAGCAGAACCCTCCTTTTTACGGCCTTTAGAGTATGTTTACAGGCTCGCACTGAAGTTCCAGAAGGTTCAGCACCAATCACATTCTGCCCATGTATTTTGTTTTTATACACATGTTTTGTTGCTTGCAGTCTCCCCCACAACATTTTGGTCCTTCATCAGATGCTTTTAACCACACTCACGGTAGTTAGCACATACATGTCATAACGCCTTGTCATCAAGCAATGACCAAGGAGCAGTTCAGGCCAACTACCATGCTCCGTGACCGATGGTGACGTGTTCTGGCTGCTAGGTTCCATGCAGCACCAGCCATGGGCTATATTATAAAGTTGATCAAAACAACATGCTGGAAACATCTATGAAGCCTGGGAGGGACCGTGATTCTGCAAGAATAGTTACGGCGGATGCTGCAGCTGGCCTGTTCAGCATGAAGGACGGTGTGAGCCGTTGCTTTTGGTGCCCAGGTATTGCTGCAGAAAAGCATGTTAAAAAACAGACAACATATCGGAGACTGATTGGTGCAGCTTCTTCTGGGTCTTTAGCGAAAGAGACACTTGCAGGCTTAAGTTTAGAGAAAAGCCGGATAACAAACATGGGCATCTGTGGAAAATCTTGACAAACATGGTTTGCTAACGATGTACTTCATTTTCTAAGTTTCCCTATGGTTGCAGTTAGCATCGGTTTCGCTGTGAACAAAGAGGTAAGCATGCAATGTGTAGGTGATTAGAACTGAACAAGTTAAAAGCTCTGTATTAGTGTTAAAATTGTGTCTGTTTATTCATGTAGCTTGAATTTGGAGTAATATACCATTGCTTCGATGGGACATTATACACCGCAAGAAAAGGCCATGGGGCATTCTGCAATGGTGTTAGGATTCATGTATCAAAGGAAAAAGGCTAGTAAACTTTTCCTCGCTATTTGCTAGGATACACCCACATTTTCACAGGGGATTGTAATGTTTTGTTTTAAACTAGCAAGGGAAGCAACAGCAACATTGTACCATTTAACGTTATCAAAGGAGTCTTGAAGCGAACCTTTATCGGTTCCTTGTAATATACTATGTCCGTTATCCTAATCCGAAGCTGTTCTTCTATTCCCGCCGACCCTTAGATGTCTCCAAAGCACTCATTTTGACAGAGATTGGAGCCAAGCGTGACCAGGCAACACTGAACATCTTCTCAGGGAACATCATGAAGCTACTGAGTGCCCCAGCTCATGGGTACGTAGAAAACGATTGTTCCTCAGCGCTGTCAATAGACACTAAGGATCAACCGCTCTAACTAGATACGCCATTTTTGTTTTCATTTGCACAATGTTATAACGTGTTTTTGGGCTGTGTTCACCCGAGTACTGGACCGGGGTCTATGTGCGGTGCTTTATTCTGGACCTCAACAATCCAAAGTCGTCAGAGATCGATGCAGCCATGTATTTTGGTCCAAGGTTTTGCTCCCATATCCTGGTCCAATATCCTGGTCCAGAGAATATTCTGCCTTTTAGGTTACAATGACTAGAATTATATCAGCATGGGGCAGAGGGGATCTGGCCTTGGATCAGCACTGGCACTCTGAGTGGCTTGCTACATATGGCCCTGGGCTACTTCCTGTGTTCCAGGGTGAGAATCATCGGCAGCTCCACCCTGGCCCTGTGTCTGGTAGCCGCGGGTTCGGCTGAGGCCTACTACCAATATGGCCTGCATTGCTGGGACATCGCCGCCGCCGCTGTCATCATCCGAGAGGCAGGGGGAGTAGTCATGGACACCTCAGGTGAGGGTCGTAGAAATTCTCGGGGAGTTTTACTGTCTGTCTGCGATGGCTGATGGGCTGGAAGGATCGTCTGAGATCTTTGATAGTGCTTTCCTTTTCAACGATAGTGCTTGCCTTTTCAACGATAGTGCTTGCCTTTTCAACGATAGTGCTTTCCTTTTCAACGATAGTGCTTTCCTTTTCAACGATAGTGCTTGCCTTTTCAACGATAGTGCTTTCCTTTTCAACGATAGTGCTTGCCTTTTCAACGATAGTGCTTGCCTTTTCAACGATAGTGCTTTCCTTTACAACTTTTTTGGAAAAGAAAGAAAAAGGTGCTGTGGTCTCTTAAATATTTCCGGAGCTATACTAGCTAGATATTTCACTTGAGCGACTTACTGGTTCTTGTAAATTCATTATAGTGATAGACACCATCACTTTCAGAAAGAGAATCCGCTATTTATTGTATTTCGAACAGTGGCTGGTGTGCCACATACGAGTGAATGAACTGTGCCCTTCCGAAGCCATTGTAATGCTGAGCTTGATACCCTGCTGAAAGAGAGACTTGCTGTCAGCCGTGTTCATGGCTTCCTCCCCAGGCCCCGGGGTGTTGCACAAAAGGGCTACTGTTTATAGTACGAGTGACTGGGCGTGAGGTCAGCATCATGTGGTCATCTGCCTGCGGGCTGCTGTTCAGTCTCTGACAACCCAGACAGAACAAGTCCCCTCTCTGAAGCCAAGCTTCCCTGTAATGTAGCAGAGCACTTGAGTCAGTTCCAACTGTCAAGTAGTGGGCCATGATGGTGCCTGACTGGAAATGAGCTAGAATTCTTTTTGATTTTGGTTTGTTTGTGGGACACCGTTTGGTAGTGAGTGTTCGTAGTGGTTCATGTGTGAGTAAAATGTGTTTACTTGTAGTTGATATTGGTGTGTGTTTGTATGAGGGTTTAGACTGTATACATTTTACCCATACATGAATCAGTCCAAACGCTCATACAACCACATATATACAAATAAACTATAAATATGAGTACGTTTTACCCATACTTGACTCTTATTTATGGATATGTGGTTTTATGAGTTTTTGGATGGTATCACTGTAACGTGACATACAATGTGTTGTCTGTTCCAGGGGGTCCTCTCGACCTTATGTCCCGAAGAGTGGTCGCTGCGGGGACCCACGAGATGGCCAATTACATTGTCCAGCAACTGCAGCCTATCAGCTACGAGCGGGACGATTGTGACCCTGGTGTGCAAAAGTAAAGATCAACCTCTGTCTCTCCATTGGATGATTCCCTCCACTGGGTGACTGTTCTGCCTTTTACCTCAAATCATGAAATCCTGCCGTAGGGAGTTTTATGTTTCACAGTGTCTGCTGTGTACTCATATGCAAGACGACTTTTATTTCCTTCAGGGAAATTAGCTAAAAACCTAATTCCCCTCCTTGAATATGGAAATCTTTTGCAGGTGATTGCACATAGGTTAATAATATATGCACAGCTAGTTAATAATTTGTAAGTAGATATAAGGTAATTATTACATAGTATCATTGGAATTCTCTTCATAGTTTTAACATGGATGGAAGTTTTTAACAATGTTTTTTTTTACAACTTTTACAGACAAATGAAAATTAATTAAATGTAGAAGTATTTTCCCTCACGTAACAAGCATAGTGGAAGCAGGTATTTCTAGAAGTTGGTTTGTAGTGGTGTTTTGTTTATTTATGTCATTAAGAACTAAATCACTGCCAAGGATTTTTTTCAGCACCGTTTGGCCTATTTATTCATTAGATGAAGCAAAATAAAATAATTAATGTAATATTCTTTGAATGATTCTTGTTCTGCAAGGCATATTGACTTGTTTGTTTTTGTTTGTTATTGTTGGACAACACTGTTTCAATTTACATTCTTACACCCAAAGAAATCCACAAGCTGTATTGACTTCAACTTCTGTAGACTATTATGTTGTGGAAGCGTTTCTTATATCTGACTGTGAGAGGCCATATCATTTTCGAAAAGCAATAAAAGAAACATTAGATACTAACAAAAAACTAGTTAAAATAACCTTCCAAGCCAGTGAATATTCGTGAATATTTTTTAACACTATGTACAACTTGATTGGCCCTATGGCCATTTGAAAATCTCAAATGAAGGAGGAATACATAAAGGCTCAGATGCAAGCCCCCTCAAAGTTCGATAGATGTCGCTGTTGTATACATTATTTTGTCTGTAGGGTATTTTCTAAAACTAACATGGACTTTTAATGGACAGTTGTTTCAGATTGTGTAACAACAAGACAAAGGAATTGTTTTAAAAACACCTATATCCATACTCTTATTCGAACAGATCCTTGCACAAATGGTTTGGAAACCTCTGGGAACTTGACCTAGACTGGTTTATTTGTAACATAGGTTATACAACGTCTAGTATATATTTAAGTTATATGCTAAATATGGGGGCATACATTTTTTTATTTGTTTGTATACAAAAATAATTTGCACAAAAACAATTCATAATATAATCCTCAGGCCTAGTTTACATTATCTAAGCCTAATAATGAATGAGAAAATTGATGTATTTGGCTACTGTAGACGTTTTATTTCTCTGATTACAATCATAACATTTTATTTTGTAACAATGTTGCAATATTGAACTGACTACTCAAATAATACTTGTTATAAAACTCTAAGTAACAATTAACCCAAATTAACACTTAAACCTTATTAACATTGTACCGTTATTCGCGTAGAATCCGTGTAGAAGTCTACGAGGGATGTAGTTACCTGACCCAGAGGAGGGCTTGGAATGCGACCGCCACGCCTGCGGTTCTCTCAGGGGAGGGGCGAGCCGCATAGTAGGCTCGCTCACAGCCCTGGCCTGCCCTCCGTCCACCTCCGCCTCCCTCTCATTGGGGACCAGACATCATTCCCTAATTCTTGCCTGACTTCTGAATGGTGGAGTCATTTGTCAGTTACCGGGTGGTCTTGTGAAGTTTTCATTGAGGAGCAAAAAAGTGTAATCATATGAGGTAAAGCATACCTCTGTGCGGGAGAAGGAGCGTGTGCGACCGCTGTTTAGGTTTTTCAAAAGGAAAGAATAGTCACGCCTTTACGCATTTCAAGTACATTCTATAACCAAACTTAATGAGAATAAAGAAACAGGACGCTTTTAAAACTGTTCTCCATGACGGATTATGAATTTGCAACTGGTTTACTATTTTCATTGTAATTGTTCTCTGTCTTGAGCGCGGCGCTGGAGATAGTGGTAGTATTTATTTCCTGATAGCCAACTTGTGGTCCACAACCAAGACAACCGTTATTGACAAGCAGAAACAGCCTATGAGATAAACTTCACCATCTTATCAAGCCGTTACTGGCATCATTGTTTGTTAAATATTTATCGTTCTGATCCGCATAAATACTCTTAATCCTACTGGTCTAGGTGTATGCGGTTTTGTATGCGGGGTGTCGAAACTAGGGCATAGGACGGTGCAGTGCTTAAACTTTTCTCGGTTGATATATGGCTAATCAAAAGAGTCATTTTGTACTTTGACTTCAAGAAAGGATGTCGGATACGGCAACGGGACAATGCCCCCTTACCTGGAATTTGTAGAGATCCGCAAGGGTGCATTGATATACCCTAATGCAAGATAGTAGCGTATTATCAGAAGATAGCTGTCTGTTATATATTCAACAAATTGTAAGGAATGGCTTCTCAGGTGGTGTGCGGACTGATCTTCAGGCTGCTGCTGCCAATTTGTCTCGCTGCAGGTAAGTTCAAGTGGTTGCCCAACAGATTCAAGGCATTAACTCTGTCTTCTTTACATTTAATATACCGTGCACTTAGAAACCAGACTAATAATAATAACAAATACACCGACCTATCCATACAATTCTAATAATACAATGTCTTTTTTAATGATTATAATTATTAATATAATTTGGCTAACAATGTTTTCTCAATCGGGGACAGGCTATGCAAGACTGCAAAACCACAAAGCTAACAAAACAAAAATACATTCGACTACTCAATATAAACGAACTTGAAAAAAATGGCATGTAGGAATTGATGTGACTAAAATTAACCGATTAACAGAATTTAAACAAATTAAGACTGACTATTTAGCTAAATATAATCTTGAAGGATACATATGCTCTTAGGAAAACACATCGAATTGCTAAATATGTATTGTTACATTTTATTTATCTATTCATATTTATCAGTCAAAGCACTATGTGTTTATGTGTGCATTTCTTTTGCCCCGTAAAAACCAAGCATTGATCCAAATGCTTTAGGGGATACCATTAAATTATGCTTCAGAGACATGTTAGGCCTGTATGAATCGAATCCGTATTTTCAATTTCTAGTTTTTTTAAATGGGCTTTGTTTATGGTAAACCAATAACGTAGCTGAAAAAAGCACAGCATTGTTTAGAAACAACTAGAAAGTAACAGAAATTAATGGGTGGCTTTGCAAAAATCTTTTGTTTCGACATTGGTGTTTTGGATGAGTGGACAGGTGATTTTGAGGTCACTGTTAACAAACATCTTACTCAGTTTCAACATACTAGCATATAATAATATCTGGGTCTAATGACATGCATTTTGTAGTATTCGGTTTTGTAGTATTCGGTTTTGTTTAGGACAGGTATAAGGTTTTGTGCGTAGATACATTTAATGCACGTACACTAAGTAACATTTAATTGTATTAGTGTTAATTTCATGATGACAGATTAGGGTTACTTTACTACAGATTAGGGTTACTACTTCATGACATCTCACATGTGCAATATGAATTTGGGCCTGCAAGTATTAAATCATCTTTGACTTCTCTTCGAATCTGGGCTGTGGATTGCCCAGCAGCATTGGAATACTGTAGTCTGGTTGACCTTGTCAGTGTTCCTCTTTTGCCTAATCAGAATAAGAATATCCCAGTAAATTCCTTTGTTGCCATATGGGGTAAAAAACTAAGCCGCAGGGAAGTGCCAAGCCAAGTCCGGTCTAATGCTTTAAATCAAAGTCAAAATCTGTAGGTTTTAATGAACAATTGATTTGATGTTAATAATTTGGTTTGGTTCTACACCACACATCCTCTACTGTGAATGATTGATCACAATGTTTGGATGGTTCTTACACTGGGAAGAAGTCATGGTTGAACAATTTGTTTGGTGTCATTCAACATTTGATTAGCAGTACTATTTGCTGATCATCACAGCTTACAAATATTTAGGATATTCCTGCAAATTTCTCATAGCAGTGCCAACTGTGAGAGATTAGTAACTTGGTGTGAGTTTTGACCACTAAAACTGTTATGCAATAACCTGTCATAAATGAAAATAATGCCAGTGTATTTAGTGTAATGGGGCGATTACGTCAAATAGATCGCAAAATGTCCACCATGTAAAAATTAAATAACCACTGGTGGTTGAAGGGAGTCCATCATTATAGAGTCCTCCACTTCCATATTCCTTATAGGCTGTCAATAATACTGTAGATATCTTTGGGTAACTATCAGTACCACCCAAACCAGATGAACTAACGACTGACACGTGTTTATATCACTAGATCTTCCTGCTTATTTATTCTTTTCAGTCCCGAGATACAATGGCTTTTTTCAGACTTACAGCAGTCTTTTTACGAGGCTCCCACACTCAAAGTGAGGACGAGCATATTGTTTTGTGGTTCACTGACAATGTGATTGTCTAGCGGCATGTCTGTCCTATGACTCATGGTTTATCTGTAAGACTAGTTTATACAGACCTGGACAGCCAATGCAACAGCTGATACAGCGATCTGTTGTTTTCTTGGAGTTTGCTCGTTTAGAAAATACCATGCTCAAGACTTTTTATTGGCAAGTTGATGAAGACAACATATTTCAACATTCCTGTCACCACGTGTGCATCAAGACTTCTGTCGTTGAAGATGCTCTTTCTATTATTATCTTTCTTGATGGGTTTCAATGGAATTGGAAGGCTTCTGAGGCAAATTATAACCCTTAACGAAAGTGCATGCAAGATACTGGTTTGACACAGTGAGAATACAGCTGAATTATGAGAGCCCCTGCGTGGTAAAATCTTTTTGAAAAGCTAAAGAACACATCCAAACTGTTTAGTTAATTATGTTCATGTAGAGGATGACTCCTTCTGAAGGGCGCTATTCCAAGAGAAAGAGGCAAGAGAGAAAGAAACAGATGATATTCTAAGAAACATGACAGAGTGAGGGAGTTTGTCTTTCTTATTACCTGCTAAAACTTCTTCTAGGGTGCTAAGTGATGCTGGGTGAGGGTACTGTATGAGGCTAACTCAAGGATACTGCTTCTACTTAAAGTTATGTATGGAAATATTTGGACACAATGCTCATAATTATGGCTCGGTACGCCACCACAATCAAGGTGCAATTGAAGTGCAGATTTTCAGCTTTAATTCATGAGTTTAGGAATTGCAACCATTTTCATACACACTCCCCTTATCTTATTGGCTTATGTTATTAGACAAATTAACACAATCATAAATAAAATGCTAATTTGTAATGCTTTGTCAAGATTCCTTTGCTGGCAATGACTGCTTGAAGTTTGGATGTCGCGTAGACATAACCAAACGCTGGGTTTCCTGGTGGTGCTTTGCCAGGCCTTTACTGCATCTGTCTTCAGTTGTTGTTTGTTTGTGGGTCTTTCTGCCTTAAGTTTTGCAACTGAAATGCATGCTCGATAGGGTTGTGATAAGGTGATTGACTTGGCCATTGCAGAATATTCTGCTTCTTTGCCTTAAAAAAACATCTGGGTTGCTTTCGCAGTATGTTTGGGTCATTGTTCATTTGTAAAGTGAAGTGCCGTCCAATCATCTTCACTGAATTTAGTTGAATCTGAGCAGACAAAATATCCCTATACATTTTATAATTCATCCAACTGCTTCTGTCTTCTGTCACATCATCAATAAACACTAGTGACCAAGTGCCATTGGAAGCCATGTATGCCCATACCATCACATTGCCTCCACCATATTTTACACATAATGTGGTACGCTTCGCATCATGAGCCGTTCCAAGCCTTCTCCGTACTTTTTCTTCCTATCATTCTGGTACAGGTTGATTGTAGTTTCATCTGGCCAGTGAATGTTGTTCCAGAACTGGGCTAGCTGTTTTTGATGTTTTTTGGTAAAATCTGGCCTTTCCATTCTTGAGGCTTATAAATGGTTTGCACCTTCTGGTGAACCCTTTGTATTTGCTCTTGTGAGGTCATCTCTTTATGGTAGACTTGGAAAATGATATGACTAACGCCTGGAGAATGGACTTCACTTTGCTAGATGTGGTGAAGGGGTTTTTCTTTACCATAGGAAGGATCCCACAATCATCCCCATTGTTGTCTTCCATGGATGTCCCAGCCTTTTAGTGTTGCTGAGCTCACCAGTAGGTTCTTTTTTTTCTCAAAATGTACTGTTGATTTGGCCACCCACATTTTTCTGCTATCTCTCTGATGAGATTTGTTTTGCAGCCTAAGGATGGCCTGTTTCACCTGCATTGAGAGCTCATTTGACTGCATGTTGTGTGTTCACAACAACAGCATCCAAATGTGAATGCCACACCTGGAATTAACTGCAGAGCATTTACCATCTTAACTGATAAAGAAATAATGAAAGAATAACCCAAACCTGTCCATAAAACAGTTATTGAATCAATTGTCCTATTACTTTTGGTCCCTTGAAAAAGAGCGGGCTACACACTAAAGAGCTCTAGGTCCTAAACCCTTCCTCCAATTTGGATGTGAATAACCTCAAATTAAAGTTGAGAGAGACTGGACTTTAAGCCCATATTCATTATTTAACTGCAACAGGAATATATTTTGGTAAACAGCTAAAATAACAACTTGTCAGAGTACAATTATTTCCAAACCTAACTGTATCTTCTTCACCTGAAATTAGTGACTGTACCTGCCCTTCGTATTTTTCAGTCCATGTAGAGTGAAAGACGTTTTAACTGTGAACATCAACCAAGAGGTATGTGTAAAATTAACACGTTCTCCTCAAGCGCTATTTGCCAAACATACCATAGATCCCCCTTCAGAGTACCCTCACGGCGTCCTTGTGACCCACAGCCAGTCGGGTTTAGCTTTTACTTAAGCGTTTTATCACTGTTTTCTCTTCAGAGAAACAAGTTTTGTTTGCATGGGTTCACAGGATGTATACAGAGGCTATAAAGTTTATGCAGAGCTGCGCCGGTGAACACTCTGCAGGGGTAAATGAAGCTGTGCGTGGAGGAACTTGTGTTTGTACATGGGGTGCTGAAAGGCTTTCAACCGGAAGCCTTAAAGTGGGAAGGCCATGACTTAAAGCAGCCCCCGATCCTGCTTGTTCTCCGCCTTGGAGTCCAACTTTTCTGGAACTTCTGGAAGCTGCATAGGCTCTGCTAAATGGTTGTGGCAGCTGCTATTCATGCCCAGCATTTCCTGATTAGGCAGAGAAGATGAACATTAAATGGAGGCTGGGATTTTGAGTGTGACAAAGATACACTCTCAGATTTTCAGTTATCTTTAATCTAGTGCTGTAATTCTCAGTTTCATAGTGCAACTACCTCATGGCACAAGAACAAATGTATTACATTTAGGGACTATGCTTCTGCTTCGAGGAAACAATCATATTAGCAGCACACACATGGTGTGAAATGCCTAGTAGAAAATTATATCACAGACATTTAAAAAATGTTTTATTTATTATTTTGGATCAGAAGGTTTTAGTTTAGTCAAAGTCAATGTGCCTCAAAAGCAGCTGAAGCCATAACAAGCCAAACAGCTTTTCCCCATTAAATGACTACATACGTAGGCATAGATTCTGTTAAAATAAGATGTTGTTTTATCACTGAAGATCCCTGGAGGTCTATCTCACTCCCTCGGTAGTTCTCTCTTGCTCTCCTTTGGCTTCATAGTCAGACTATTCATACATTTTTATCTTAACTGTTTCCTGTCTATAATCTGACAGCAGTGCCTCTGAAACATACTCAGCCACCTGAAAGAACCTTTTGTGTGGATTTCCCCAACCACACAGAACCTGGAGCTCCCCCCCACTTAAGCAATTACAGACAGACTACTAGAAACAAGCCAGCTATATCACACCTCAAAGTGTCTGGATTCAACAGTAAAAAAAAAACACGTTTTGTTTCACCTTTCAACTCTGTGTATCTCAAATTAATTAAAGGATTGACATTGTGTATGAACCAGGTATGAATAAGATTACTTGTTCTAAGAACAGCATGCTGTATTTACTAAAGAAAAATCATTCAAAAATATGTACAAATGTATTGAGTGTTTTCTGTTGGGTGAGATGATTTATACAGTATAGCTCCTAAATTGTCTTTTTTTGGAGAGTTTTTCGAGGGGCCCTAGTTTAAATGTTTGTGACCACATTGCGGACCTGATTAAAGAGTCAACTGGGTGATATTATTCCAGGATTTAACTTTACCTCACAAGGGTTTGACTGTTGGGTCAGGACATGATTTGTTTGCCCAATCAACGTGCAAATTGATGAATTAGCAGAGGCCACGAGTAAGGAGCCAAAGGACAGCCAGCAACAATTAAAAAAGTCCCTCTTGTAGCTTGCTAAATTAGCCGGTCACCAGCTATGGAATGGTAGCTGGCAGCCAGCTAGATGCAGAGACAAAATGCACACAAACACAATTTCATATTCCTGTGGCTTGCAGTCGTCAAAGTATCTGATTTCTGTGTTTTTAGTACTGGTGTTGCTGTGGGAGTAGATGTGTTCATCAAGTAAATCCTTTTGCATGGATTTTCCACTATCCCTGTAATTTGCTTGCCCTCTCTCTCATGCTAGTCTCTCATCATCACAATGATGACTCATATCTCACTGGCTATTGAAATCTCATATTAACTGGCTATTGAAATCACTAACAGAAAGTGTTAGTCATAGAAGTGACTGTACTAGAAGGGAGATATGAGTAGGACTGTGGAATGTTAATACTTACAGGGCATCTTCCACTCCACTTTTAGGTGCTGCAGGTTGAAGCTGTAGCTAGTATTAGTACATTTCAAACTAGAGTTCATTCTGGCACATCCCAGATAACTTATTCCTTGAAGTTTGTCCATTCTAGTGTAAACAAAGTCGAGAGAAATAACAGATTGAGTTACCTGCGAAAACCGAACCAACTGAACGGGATCCAAGCGAGCCTGTTGTCTACGTATGCTGTTCCTGCCTGAGGCTTCTGTTCTCTACACCTCCCATAAATTCCACCAGCATCAATGAACTGACATATTTAAACCTAACATTAATATTTAGCTCTGTTATAAAAATTTGGGCAAACGTTTGGGTGTTTTTTTTCCTTTTGGATAAATATATTTGTCAGCACTTGGTATTATTTTAATATCAGCATCAATATTATTTAGTGTACTGACTGTGCCAGGGATGTGGCAATTTCTCCTAAATAAACACAACTACCAGGAATGAACAGTTAGTATTTCTGCTATAAGTCATAACTACTTACACATTACAGGTTAAATTTAGGGCTAGGCATTAAAGCTAGGTTAAGGTAGGGTTAGTATTAGGGTTGGGTTTAGGATTAGAAAATAGGTAAAACAAGAAATCATTCTGGTCCCAAAGATAAAAAACAAACACTTGAAAGTGAACAGATAAATGTGTGTGACATGGCTATGTTTGTACGTGGGTGTGTCGTTGTTGTTTCTATAGGACAGATATTTTAATTACTGCCTTCAGTTCTAGTAACATTTAGGGGAAAGTAATGAAGGATTCAGAGGCTCTGTTTTCCTGTGTGTGTGTGTGTGTGTGTGTGTGTGTGTGTGTGTGTGTGTGTGTGTGTGTTTTGCTTTGTTTCTTTAGCTTGGGCATGTTTTCAATATTCCAGGTCGTCGTACCTACTGGTCCAGTGTTGAAACAAGGTGTATAAACAGTGTCCCTGTGTTTCTCCCACTACAACGAACTACCCCACTAGTCATACCGCACGAAAGGTGTACCAGTAAAGCCTCACATTTAGTGTCACCCAGAGAACATCGTCTGCCGTTAACAGTATGTACAGTATCCATGTGTTTGATGACCACTGGATGACTGACAGGTTTCAGCTCAAGGTTGTTTACTGGGGTTAAGCCCTTCGCTGTTTGCTTTGCCTGGAGGTGCTCTGTCGATGAAGAATCCCATGTATAGCCTACCTCGTAGTCTGAGAGGTTGGCTATACATTTTGCATTGATCCTTCAGGATTCCCGAACTGTTCATCATTTGCAGATAAGGCTGCGTATACAGATTTCTTTGGGCAACAGGACTTCAGGGAAATCCGAAACCGTTCATATGTTTGGTGTGTGATCATGCCTCACTGGTCATTCAGTTGACCTGAGGTGGGTAGGTTGATATAGGGGTGATAATAACAATCCAAAATACTTTGTGGACCAGTAATTTATATTTTGGTGCAGTGCTACTGAAACTGTGTGATTGAAATAATTTTCTTCCAACAATTTAAATGGTTCATATTGTTAGCTCCAAACAAAATGAACCATTTCATTGTATATCTGTCATGACTCATAAAAGCAACATTTATTTAGTGATTAGATGATTCAGCATGAAAATATACTATCCAAGTAAAAATAAATCGAAAAGGCCTTTGTAAAGATTTTTTCCCGACGATGTCGTTATGTTCATTCAGTCAAGTTGTTTTTTAAGTTCTAATTCTAATTCCGTTCTGTCCAATCCAGGTGTAGAGTACTTTTGGGTTGAATGTGTGTGTTGTGTTCTGTGTGGCTAATACAGTCCTAGGCCATGTGTAGTCATGGCATTGTCCCTATGTAAAATCCACATGGAAATGCTAGTCTTTGCATGACTCCACACATTGCATTGTATTGGAAGTAACAATGTCATTCCAATTATAAAACCAAATTAACATTCTGCTAATATATGAATAAGTACTTCCACTGGGGTTGTCTAAATAACATTCTCAAGACTATTCCAATAACTAATATTTTATTTTACTAGGGGAGAAAACTTCGAGTAAGAGCACTGCTAACTCAGTTAATATGGCAAATCTTCCTGCTCGACCACTCACCAAGACAAATGGACCTTTACTCTCGTGAAAGAAAGTTAAACCTGGACTTAGTTACCTCCACTAAGTCTTTCTAACTTGAGCATGACTTTTTTCTTAACTTTTATCAGCCGTTAATTCATTTTAACTGACTGATCGCTACTCTTAACCTGACAATCTGTTTGTTTCTACTGCTCCTGGAAAATTCTCAAAATTTCCTTAGTTGACCATGTGAGAGCTAATAGTCAGTCTCAATCAGATGTGCAATTTGTTCTGTTGGCAGTTGATTGGAGTATATTTTAATAAAATACATATACTATTATAAAATACAGTAAAATACATTTGATCCATCCTAATTTGTAACTGGTTTACAGACAGTTGATACATAATTCCTTTGTAAGAATTTAAGTGTAAAAGTCTTGAATTACATAACTGTCTCTTATTCAAGTTTCTTATTTATTGCTAGTAGTAGTAAATATATTTCTTTAAATTGACACTGTGTTTCTTTGCCATGCTGCAGGTGTAGAATTCACATATGTATACATTCTCAAATTGCTTTCATGCTTCTGCAACCTAGGATCGATTAATCATTGCAAATGTAAGTCAATATCGTTTCATTCACTTAAACACTTCATTACTTGATAGACTTCTGTATTTTCAACATCATATGTTAAATATGGTCTCTGACTTGTTGATTCCTGTAGTAACCTCTTTGTTGTGCTATTAACTTAAGGCCAAATGGATCTCTTGGAAGGTTTTCAATTTGAAAAACATTATACACCTTTCGCTGCCTGATGCAACTCAGTGAATGTGTTTATTTCTCTCCACTGTATGTCCTGTTCTCTCCACTGTATGTCGTGTTTCTCTCCACTGTATGTCCTGTTTCTCTCCACTGTATGTCCTGTTCTCTCCACTGTATGTCTTGTTTCTCTCCACTGTATGTCTTGTTTCTCTCCACTGTATGTCCTGTTTCTCTCCACTGTATGTCCTGTTTCTCTCCACTGTATGTCCTGTTCTCTCCACTGTATGTC